>CAJUYG010000196.1:108449-120672 GCA_910591675.1 Galerucella calmariensis
TACCTTGACTGCTATTATTGTAAAAATATCAATTAAGAATGCTGCATGTGAGTTTTTGTCGTAGCTTTATTATCATTGGTTAGTTGAAACGGTATAGTTACATAGAGTATCCTGTTTTTACTGTGTACGAGAAAAATAAGTTAATAAAATATCAAGGTTCAAAGAAGTAGAGTTCTGTTTATAAAGAAAAAGTATAAATAAACCACAACCCCTTTTCTAAATGTTCTGTATTGTACAAAATACTGATTAATAGGTACCCAATTGTGAAATAATTTGGTACACCCCCCCATATTTTGTGTATGTATAAATAGATAACGTGCTATAACCAGTTTTAAATGGTATTAATATGAAAACAAAAACGTCAAAATGCGGGAAACGGGAAAGAAGAAGTGTTCAAGTATTACTTAACCTGTTTATTTGGATCACCAGTTGAAATTCTATCTAAAACCGAAGAAGCAACCTGTTCGAGACAAAAAACAACTGTCAATATTAGATAATAATTGATAAATTATATACTTTTTGTGATATAAACGAAATATGACAGTTACATTTGACATAATAACTTACAAATTAAAATATATACCCTTATATAAAATATTATGGCGCGCTTGTAGGTACTAAATTATTATTCTTTATTACCGAAACTGATACTAATCACTCATACTGTGGAAAATATAGTACATCGCATCAGACCGCATTAATAATATATAAAGTTATTTCTGTCCATGTTAATATTGGAAAATAGAACGTAATGTACCTATAGTTACATCTCTGTGTTCGGAAATTACTGCACATGTTTATCCTTGACTCGGTCTAATTCCATTTCTTGTTCCACCAACCTAGATAATTGGCGCATCTTTTGTTATCGAGTAGCAAGGCTAGGGTTACATGAATGTTCTTTTATCTAGAATTTGGTCGAGTATTTAGATCAGTAGTTTATTGTTATCTTACGGATCTCAGCGATATTTGGAAAATATCTAAGCTGTTTGTATATACAGTACGATATTTGAAGACTATGGTGTTAATCTTAAAAAGAAAATTACTCACAGTGCGATATTTATTTTCGAATAAATTATATGAATCGTCTTTTCAGTAGACTTCGTTTTACATAAGAAGAAGCTAAGTGAAGTTTGCCAACTGTCTTGCGCAGAAACCAAAATCGGACTTGTTTATCTATGTCGCCTAGTATCGACCGTTTCATGCCATTGGCGTTGCAAACGATGTTTCATGCAGACAGCCATTTTATTATTGACATTTGAGGTTGTGTTTGAAGCAAACATTTACTCTCCTAAAAAGTTTGTTGGTGTTGAAGAAAAAATAATACACAGTCAAGGCTGACAGAGTCTTAAAAACGTTGCAACTTTTATGGAGTCCGAAGTCCGAGTCATTTCTCCTTTCATTCAGATTGTTATAAAATATATGGGAACAGTATACATTAAATGAAAAATAAATGAATTTTGGGTCTGCTGCACTTAGCAGTGATTTATACAACCAAGATGTCACCACTGTTTTTAATAAATAAAGTTATTTTGTGTTTTTTTTTCACCTTAGGTTATAAGAACGTAATTGAGTCGTAATTTTGGGCCGATTTCATCGAATATCGCCAGTCGTTAACTGAAAGTATGAATATTTTAACGATACCAAGTATTTTCATTGACCAGTATCTATTGTATGTAAAAAACTATCTGGAAAACTTTCAAATAATTTAAAGTATACATACGACAAATACATTTTTAATATTGCTATTTTGTGTTAACCTACAAAAAATGTGAAAACAGTACGCTACTGATTTGAAGTCGAATGTCATTTTTACAATATGGCGCTGGTTTTGACAACAAAAGTTCGCGCATACCACTTCAACTTCACGTTGGTTCTTTTTACGTGAAACGGAGTCTTCAAATCTCAAAACAAATACGTTTATTTGGAAGCTTTTACTAGTAATTTTTCACCTCGTACAGCTTTGTTTCGAATATAAACGTCACAACGTTTAATAAAAACAGTTAAACAAATATTAGGATAATTAAAACAAATATGTGCACTCATTTTACCTATCTATTAGGTACCCAGTAAATTAAATTTTCAATTACTTTAGTCATAACTGTGAATTTTAAACAGATAATTTTGATGAATGGTTTTAACGTCGGCCAGCACCTAACGATTCATTATATCAAATTTATATCACGCCTAAATATAAGAGAGAATTTATGTGGGTACTATCAAAAATAACAAATAGGTCAACATGATCTAATTTTGTATTGTAATTAACTATCTTTTAGGCGAACTTAAAGGGATTTGTCGTTTATTTTGATAAAAAAATTATAATGCAGTGAGCTAGCAGGATTTTCCAGTAGCCCGTAGTCATATTAAAGAAATCTCAGTAGCGGAGAGGAGAGAGGATAATAATTCTTCTTCTTCTTGAATGCATTCAGCTCCCGATGGATACAAACAGTCACTGAAATGCTTTAATTTTCCATTTCTCAACATATTTATTAGTGGATGGCTCAAAAGACTTCTAGGTTCTTACCATAAAATAAAAAAAACATGCACGCCACTGGTATTTAACACTTGCGCATTATATTATATAACATAATACAGATCTATTAATATCCTGTTTTTTGCATTGTTTTTGGACTGTCACACCATAAAACTGAATCACAACTACTTTCATCACTTTTTATGTTCTCATTAAAAATTTGGCAGGAAAAATATATAATGTAATAACTTTTAATGGTTAGAAAATATTACATTTGTTCTATACAACAAAAAGTTTGATTACCTACTTAAGGTATATAAATCACAATGTTTTATTTCTATAATTTTAGTTAGAACTGACCTTCCTGAAGGTCGTCTTTAATCAGCTGTTTAAGACAACATGGCGCCATTTGGGAACGCTCTTTTCAAACCGATTTATTAAAAATTTTGCTATGTCTTTATAGTACCGAGTTTGAACACATTTCAAGAATTTTCTCCATTCATCTATGAAAGAAATTACTTCTTTTTTGGATTATATAAAAGTACTTACTTATAAAAGACTTCTACATCTACACAATAAATGTAGGTATACATTTTGAAATATCAATATTCACCTTTTGTCGAATAACATAATCAGGATCCAAATGTTGAGGATGGGCTCTTACTGAGGGATTTGGATGGTGACGTAGGTAACTTTCAGTAGGTCCTTGATCTCGTTTCACTTTAGCACCAGGAAGTACCAAAGGGGTAGTACGATACGGCTACAACAAACAACACAAAATGATTCAACAACAACATACAAAGCGACAAAAATCACAGTAAGGACACAGGAGAACAGCAATGAGTTTTTTGTTGGACTAGGATTAAAATGAAGATAAAGAAGGATGTAATATTTTAAACTTCTTGATGTTTGACTTCTTTTTCCAACAATATTATTTGGCTATAAATATATCTATCTATTATGTTAAAATTTCTGTTTTTAACATATTTTTTATTTGGACCATCTGTATAAAAATATTTAATTAACATTTTTTTTTCGCTTTTATATCTGATTATATTGCGCACACATTGGTGACCTCCAAAATTCTATAGATAACTTTTCGATCTTACCCACATAGCAGCCGCCTCATCTTGTTTATTTTGGAAAGATTCCCTACTGTAATTTCGAGATAGGATCATATTTTAATCACTTTGAGCACTAGCCTATCTCAACTCATTGAAAATCTTACCTCAACTGAATATATGCAGTAATATTTTACGGAAAATATCCCCACCGAAAAAAGATACGTAAGAAGTTTGGTTTTTTTTTAAATTCTCGAATCATACAGGAAAATTTAACGATACATTATAAAGCTCGTAGTTAGAGCGTTGAAAAATCATTGCAGATTTTTGACGTAAATAATGCAATTTGTTTTAAGAAAATAATCATAAAATGTTTTTATAGTCATAATGGTCATGTTGTTCATTCTTTCGTGTTTATTGAATATTTATTATAACAAATATTTGTAGAAACGCAATGCGTAATAATTTAAATATTGTTAAATAGTATTAATACTTTTTTAATTGGAATTGAAGAAGCCTGTCGAACTATTGAATTGGCGAAGATGGTCACTGAAGATGAGAACAAGCTGACTGTTACTATTCCTGACTCAAAAACCTGCAAGAAACTGATTTCCGTTGTGTTATCAGGCGGCGAAGTCAATCCTGTGCTTTTATTTCAAAAGTACGCAACATTAAGGACAGTCCATGTTACTCACCGAAGATTGTATCATATAGAAAAGGGAAATGCACGGTACAGCCCTGCGGCATTCATTTCTTTCTCTAAAATAACTGAAAAAGCTGAGATATCTCACTTGAAACTCTCACTAGAGGAGATATATTAGACCTACCTACAAGAACTTGGTGGAAGAGGATCGGCGTAGGCTGCTAAAAGGGAATTTAGAAAAAGTGTGGTGTTTCCGGCAGTGGATTAGGCACTGGGGAACTGAACAAAATCGAAAGGAGTGCATGATCGGTCATTAATCAGGCTTCAGAGGATCCAGTACCTAGAGGTAAAGCTGTATTTGGTATCTAACGTATTAAATTATTGTAACTAAGGCTTTATGTAGGCATAGGTACGTTTATTATGTTAAATTATTAATAAATATTTCATATAAAAATGTTTTATTCTTCAATTATACGATAAAATTGACAATTTCTTAGTAATTCGAATTTACATCATGCATTTTTGATACATCCTGTACATACTCTACTACCGATTTCAATAAATTACCATTGAATAATGCTTTTAGAATTTCTTACATCGAAAAGAAACTCATTCAAATTTAATGTTGATAACATAAAGATCGTTTTGATGTAGGCGTCGCGACGCCAACTTTTGACGCAATTACATGCTTGTTATTTAGGTTAATACTGAATAATCTGTTCCACCAAAGTGTACATGTTGTACCGCTCGTTAGTCATTATTTCAGTCATTGATATTCCAAACAAAAAGTCAACATTCGTTGGTTTTTTTTAATGTTTTTTTTTCATTGTTTCTTTCGCTGGGAATCTTTTTTTTAGTAATTTTTAATATTTGCTATTTGCATGTTAAACTGTACCGAAGAAGCAACTGAGATTCAATGATTCAATGTCTCCAAACGAGGAATTGACGTCTTCTCCATGGTTACGCCAATCGCCGCTTGTCTCTGTCACGTTGCGTCAAATCGCAGCGAGAAAAAGTACAATCGCATATCGATAGTTTGTTGCTGCGACCCTCTATATAGGCATAGGGGAGACGTAACGTGCTGCCAACTTGATTGACAAGGACAGCAATGTCAGAGCGGAACAGCCAATGGAAATTTTGGGTTGGTGCGACAAAATCCACCAGAAAAGTTACCAAGTCACAGCGATTTCTCGCTTGGGAATAGAGCAAGTTCTAATTCATGCGACCGACGCGCCCAACGAAAAAAAAAACGCCAAGCTGCTTGCAACTTTTTCGAGTTGCAGCGTCAGCTCGCACCATGAAAAATGGACTTTATATAATTCCTTTATTTGGCCGATTTATCATTCCTAACTTATTACTATGATATATATTGAAGTTTTTATTAAGAAATCGTCGACAATAGACATGTTAGAGTCGATAGTAGAATTCTATAGTGTCATAGTCCCCACAGAACAATAAAACTGATTCTACACAATGTGTTCAATAGTTATCTTCATAAATATTACAAAAAATCGGTAACGTCTTGTAGCACTCTTGGCGCGAAACATAATGACAACAATGACGGATGCCAAGTCATACGAGTGACAAAAGTAACATGTTGTTATTAAGGTGCGTTCAGCCATCATCTGCCTGACGCGGCAAATTAAAAAAATGACCTTACAGATGTTACGTATGGTTGAAATAATACCCTTCTTGGTGTGCGTCATCGATTGTTGATGTCCTTCTAGCACATTACGTAGGAAGAAATGGGAAAATGGCAGGTCTGTGATTAATCCTATTCAAAATATCACAATAATGAACCGTTTAAATGTATTACAAACGTTAACACTAATCTTTGACTTACAAAAATTTTATTGGTTGATGTTTAGATTACGCGCAATCGCAACCAATCAATCGAGAGTTCCAAATACTATGAAGGCGTTACTTTCGTAGCGGCAATGTGTCTTACGTCTTTTTCTACTGTCACTCTGACAGTTCTCGTCAGGTTTGTACTTTAAGTATTTTTTCGTGAGATACCGTTGATGTGAAGTCGGTTACAGAGCGGTTATACCTCCACCAAAGAAATTTTAAAGGTTGTTATCGTTCATGATCTCTCGCGAAAATCAACCGGTTAACCGGACAGAATAAACTTCACAACAATAATAAATAAACATAACCTCAATAAAAAGTGATGAGTTACAAAGTTTCTATTGTTTGGAAAATGTTTTCTTTAGTTTAACTATAATTGACGATTTTTTTGATACTAGCCTTCTCGTAGTTATGTCATCACAAGTAACGTTGCATAGTTCAGTTAGGCTACGAGTTTCGGACATGTTTCGGATGATTATTTTTACCCTAGGGTGAATCATATGGATTGATTAAGCAAATATAATGAAACGGTGTGTTTTCAGCTTTTTAGAATGTAAAAACTCTTTTTTTGGAATTACTGGCTCCATGGATATGATACATAAAATAATGAATTATCTTTTATATTATACTGAAATTTCAATCAAATTTTTAATTTTCAAATGTCACTCCTGTCAATTAAATTTCTATAACCGCCAGTAGCCACACTCCTAGGTGCGGGAACTGAAAGAGATCCCGTTTTATAACTTATTGCGTCACAAATTACGTCATTAACATATTCCCATATTACCGTTCTATCACAAAAATACAGTGGGAACTGAATAACAGCTCCCGTTATATCAACGAGATCTCGCGAAAAAATACCATTTGTTGCTTACGGTCAATTATTATTTATTTGAAGTGAATATTAATCTTATTGTTATATTTATCTAAATAATACAAAAATATGCCTAGATACACGAAAAAACATCAGCATTTTGAAAGTTTTGAAATATATTCAGTTAGAAAAAGATGCTGCCAGGTAATTATTGATTTCAAAGCCTTTTCGAATTTGGCTGAATACGATCCTGATGATTTTATTTGTCAAATCTAAGGTTAGCTATATGTCAAAATAGCAAATAAAATAAACGACATGCCGAAAACCCGGATATACGTCACAATCGATGACGCACACCAAGAAGGGTATTATTTCAACTATAGCAACTTTGTGTAATAAATAGAAAATATATACCATATTTTTGATATCTGTGTATTTTTCAAAATTGTAAACGATTTAAAATATAACATAACGAAGCACACGCGCGTGGGTTCTCACAAATGAAGACATAATAAAAAACAGTTCAACCAGTTCTGTATAGAATGAGTGCATTACAAAAATAAACCAATGTATTGCGAAACGTATTTGATATCAAACAATTTCTGATTTCAAAATATTTTAACGAGGAGTATGGACCTCTGTAATATCAACAAAAAAAATCTAAATTTGACTTGAAACCGTACAGTGTGTAAAGGAATTCAATACATAAATTTACTTTTAAATTCTACTTACTTGTTGCGTAACGTGAATGTCCTTCTGGTCGTCTTCTTCTCGTCTATTCGTTCCATATTCGTTATGTTCAAAATAGTTATTATCAATGGGGGTGAGTGGTGAGGAGTAATAAGGAGTTAAAGCGGATCCCGCGGGGCTGTATCCGGATGAAGATGTATAACCTTTAGGAGAAAGATGTGGGGAGACTGAAAGAGGGCTGTAGTTGTGCGAACTTGTCCTGGAAGATCCAGTACTTCGAGGAGCGGCTTCTCTGGAATAAAATAATTTATATTTAAAGTAATTTAAAATTAATATAGTCAACAACAGCTAGTGATTCATAGGAAATTTTATTTCAAGTAGATTTCCTCGTAGAAATATCACAATGTCAATGTAAAAATAAACACCGAAAACATTTTCAATACGTTTAACAATGAGAATAATTTTTATAGACTACCACGACGTCCGTTTGAAGTTTACGATTCTATATAATAAATAACACTCTGGTCTCACTCACGGCTATCTCATGATCGCAAACATTTAATGAAAGCCTCAAGAGTAATACAGGAGATGGGATGTCTTTGGACACTTGTCTTTAAAAGGGTAGTTTTTTATACAATAGAAGTGGAGTCCTAAGCTTAAGACTGCAAAAGTTCCCAAAAGCAGCTGGCAAAATGAGAAAAGGTTAGCTTTACATGGATGCTACACCCTGAAGGGGTTGAAAAGAAGGTAGAAGCAGATTTTCATGCAAAAGAAGCATATTTGTTCCCACTTGTAGAGCCAGTATGAATTTATTGCGCTGGAAAATATTCCTCCCCTTAAAACTTCCTCGTAAAATTTGAATCTGCACTTAAAGAACTGTTTTCCAAGAGATGAGGAAAATGCCAAAATTGGTCAACTACACACGAAAGGCGATACAGGGGTAGTTTTAGGGAAGCCAGGACCCAATTTTACATACTAAAAACTGTCCTGTTTCCTGGTAGATTGATATTTTAAAAGTGTCCTGCGAAAATTGTAGCTCAATATCCACATTTCTGCAGCTTGTTCAATTTTTTGAAGTGTTAGATTGTTTTTTTGTCAAAAATCACTTTGTCAAATTTTAAGTATGTTTCTAATGTTCACGAAATCAGTAGTGATTACAAAAGAGAGTTCTTACAATTCTACAAGGATATAAAAGACTGAATAACAAAAGGAAATAGCTGCTTGTTAATGTAAGAAATGTTACTTACCTCTGGACTACTACTCGGATATTATTTCCAGCATTTTTGAACAGACTTTGCGCATCTTGATGACGAATATCTCTTGAATCGTAGTTTCCCACTTTGGAGATTATATCACCCCTGTGGAGGACACCCTCTGCTGGGGATCCGAACCCCACCTGAAGCAAAGAGAATTAATGCTTAAAAAGTTTTTAATTTAATTTTTTTCCGGCGCCCGTGGCCACAGCTCCCCCCTTAGTGCAGCCCTGCTGTTATGAATGATAAACATGACGGTTGCTGATCCCACTTTGGCAATATTACATTTTGAATTGTCCAATAATACTTTACTGAGCCCCAGGTAAAATAGAAACCAGATTATTATTTGGTTATTGTAAGGTATGATATTCTATACCATAGTATCATATCAAGATCTGATATCTACTTGTAACGCGCATGTGCTCACTTAACCTCACTTATTTTCATTTAAAAAAATATGTAGATTTGACATTCAATATAAGATTAGGGACGAATTATTTGAATTGGATTTAATAAAAGCTTTACGGCAGTATTAGATCTTTGCAAAAAGATGCGGCGTTGCCAATTTATTAATATTTTAAGAACATTCAATGAAAAATAAAATTATTGGCAGCAAAAGTATATTTGAAAAAAATGTCTCGTAGAAACAGCTGTTACATATATACTTGAAATATTTATACAAGGTCTTCAAAATTGACTGAATTAAAATATTTTTGACTAAATATTGTTAAAATAAAAAAAGTATTGATGTAAAAATTGTTTTTATATTATTTTTATTAGAACTCACTTTGGTAACAATCAAGGGTGTCTTAACATCGGACCCACCGACTAAACTGAATCCCCAATTTTCGGTAGGGGTGGATCTTTTTAAATTCAAAGCAATTTCATGTGTCTTTCCCATGGATTGATAACGATTTTACTCGACTTGATCGCGGAAAAGCATAAACACAACTAATTTTTGATACACTTCTGTTGTAAATAACGTTTAAAAATAACCATCCGACACGGAAAACACACAGTTCTAGATTTTGGAAGAAAATTACTAGTAATTATCGATTTGATGTTGTTGTATACAGATTTTTTTAACACTGCAGTTGTCGGTATATCAAAACTGGCACAAATTCTTTAGCAGATTCGTATCTGGGATGAAGTGTTTCAAGTGCGACGTTTTTGTTTTTTCATCACAAGCAAAATGAATCAGAAATAACTTTGGCTCGATAGACTTGCCCGATAGGTATTGCGTTGCACTTTTTCCTTCACTAATTGTTGTACTTTGTGTTTTTTAACAATACAACGCTTTATACAGGGTGGATCTGTTAAACAATAATCATACGTTTATGCTATCCTAATATTTTACCAGTCAAATCTGCAAGGGTATATTATTGAAAGAGATTCTATTCTTGGGATCAACACATTAAATACCTAATAAAAAAGTTGAGATATATTTGATATAAATTTAAATGCATTTGTAATATTCTGAACCTCAAACAAAAAATAATGGTTTATAGGAGCTTGGTGGAGCCTCACTTGAATTATGGAATAATAGGCTGGGGAGGCCTATCTAAAACATACCTTTCACCTCTTGAAGTTTTTCAAAGAAGATTCATCAGAACAATTCTACGTACAGGATATGATTGTCCTTGTAATAATTTATATTCTGTGACAAATATATTAGATGTCAGGCAACTTTATTTCATTAATGTTTGTGTTACTCAACATACTTATAAACATGAACTGAGAATGCTCAGCCATAGGTATCACACACGAAATAATGTATCATATATAGCACCTCATAAACAAAAAACTGTAGGACAACACAGCTATTCCTACCTGGGCCCTAAAATATACAATTCGCTTCCAACCGACATTAAAGGCGAACATAGGCTGCCAAAGTATAAGCAAAAAATCAGAAGCTTTATACTGAGTACATCTCGAGATGTCGTGCGAGAGCTTATTGAAAATTGAAAATGAGATCTATAATGTGATGTAGTTAGTGGTTTTATAAGATTTTAGTCTTAGCTCTTAGATTATCCTTTCATGTGTGCCACATACAAATAATCTAATTACTTCGTGGTTTGTTTCAGATGTTTATTTTGTTTTTTAACATGTTTTCAAGTGATGTATTTAAAAAAAAAATATGATGAATAAACGCCACTATACTACTACTACTAATTGAATATGTAACGTATCCATCTTGTATACTTGTGTTTTTTGTATTTTTTAGATTGTAATACTCATATTGTGAATGTTTGAAATTGCTTGTTTTCAGTTAGGTTAAGTTATTTATTAGTTAAGTATATGAAACTTTAGTTGACAATCATTCTAACTGTAATTGTCACCACATACAAGTAACTTGGTTTTACTTCGTGGTTAACCCGTTTATTTGTACCAATTTTTATTATATTTATTGGCAATAAACAATTACTTGAATTACTCTTATTTGTTCCTTAATATACAGCGCTATTCAAAAGTCCCCTCCCCCCCCTCGTATATTCTGAACGGCTACACTATTTTGGTATTTATTTAATTTATCCGTCAAAATTAGTTTAAACCCAAACAAAATTATTATGGCTATGTAGCCAATGTCAATGCCTTTCAAACGAGATATCACTTGCCATAAGGCCCTGCTTAAAATTATTGGCCAGAGTGGCACTGTGACGTCATCTATTACTATTACGTCACCTGTTACCATTCGTAGAGAAGTTTACAACAATTTATTTTCACCCTCCAAATTTCATTAATGTAAGTGTAGCCGTTGAAAAGATACGAGGGGGGGAGGGGACTTTTGAATAGCACTGTATATTTCAATATTGTTATACAAATTACGAGGTGTATGGGAAGGATTTAGAAAAGTTAATTAAAAATTTTATAAATTGAGCCTCTTGAACAATTTTTTTCGCACGTCGCTGAAAAATATCTTAGCTGACATCAAAAGCTGAAGCTTTCTCAAATTGAACTCCTAAATATATGTTGTGCTTGTCACTGAACTACCTCTTTTAAGTCATTTCAAAAGCTAAAAAGTTTCTAAGCCGAATCCCTTAAACATATTTTTGTGCGCGGCTCTGAAAAATGTTTTAGCTGATAAAAAACCTGAAACTTTCCTAAATTGAGCTCCTAAACATATGTTGTGCTTGTTTCTTTACTATTTCTTAGGTTATATCAAAAGCTAAAAGCTTCCTAAGCTGAATCCCTTAAAAATAATCTTGTGCACAGCTCTGAAAAATGTCTTAGCTGACATTCCTTAAATCAAACTCTTAGGTGACATTAAAGGATGAAACTTCCCTAAATTGAACTCCTAACTACATTTTGTGCTTGTTTCCTAACTATTTCTTAGCTTATATCAAAAGCAAAAAACTTCCTAAACTGAATACCTTGAAAATGTTTTTTTGCACGGCTCTGAAAAATGTCTTAGGTGACATTAAAGTATGAAACTTTCCTAAA
>CAJUYG010000196.1:120682-140096 GCA_910591675.1 Galerucella calmariensis
TCTAAGTCGAATCCCTTAAATATATTCTTGAGCACGTCTCTGAAAAAGTCTTAGCTGACATTAAAAGTTGAAACTTTCCCGAATTGAACTCCTAACTACATTTTGTGCTTGTTTCCTAACTATTTCTTAGCTTATATCAAAAGCTAAAAGCTTCCCAAGCCGAATCTCTTAAGAATATTCTTTTGCACGGCTCTGAAAAATGTCTTAGCTGACATTAAACGATGAAACTTTCCTAAATAGAACTCCTAACTAAATTTTGTGCTTGTCACTTAACTACTTCTTAACTTATATTAAAAGCTAAAAGTTTCCTAAGCCGAATCACTTCAAAAATATTCTATTGAACAGCTCTGAAAATGCTTTAGCTGACATTAAAAGCTAAAAACTTCCTAAACCAAATCCCTCTTGCGCACGTCAATAAACTATCAGCGCATATCAGAACCGAATGAAGACATCCTTGCCTAACCCACCAAACAATGTTTTGCGTGCGTCACTGAACTATTTCTAAGCTTTTATCAAAAGCTGGAAAATGTAAAAATTAAACCACCAGACAATTTTTCTAAGCACGTGCTCTTGTACCTTAATAATTGCTTTGCTTTTATCAAAATCTACAAATTGAACCCAGCAACAATTTTTTGCGCTTGTCACTGAACTGCTTCTATCTTTTATCATATATAAGCTTTTATCAACAGCTAAAATTATATCAAGAGCTCTAAATTTCCTGAATTGAAGCTATAAAAAATGCGCACGTCACTCAACTATTTTTAAATTTATTTAAAAACATTTTTACCTACTGTGAAAAAAATTAAGTGACTATAGTTTGTTGGCAAAACTTATTAATTTGGAATACCCTGTATATTTGAAACGATATTTTTGCCAATAATAACCCACCTCACTTATGTCCAGATGATCCATTAATAAATATTTTCAATAAAACGATTTCTATCATGTAACAATAATAGTATTAAATTACTATTGCTTCATGGTAAGTAATTAAGTGGCGATTAACATTCTCAAATAGGAACTGAAATAATAATTTTTTAAGATTTTTTATTTAAAATAAATAAAATGTTCGCTACATAAATTACAACGACCTTGTGTTACGTAGGAATCTAGATTTAGAACGTTAGCAAAGGCAAAACTGATTTAAGGAAGCAGTAGTAAATTAAGAATATGCATGAAGTTGTCGGTGTATTGATTATAATATAAGCTTACAATTAAAAGTTAGTTTTCTTATCTAATATCAAAATAAATTTCGTACGTTTTAAAATAACGTTAAAGATATTGCGCTCTCATAAAATAAGTAAGATATTTTTAGCTAAAAATATATTAAGCTTAACGAGTTTAGAGCCAAGTGTCAAACAACAAAATGAAACAACTTACTTTTTTTTTATTGTTCTCCACTCGATAATTCCAGAAAGAAGGCCTTTGGTAGGACATTGTTTTTTTTTTATAGAAAAAAAAACCACACTCAGACCTCAGAAATTTCTGTAATGTGTGATCTGTGGAATAATTGCGAGAATTTTTATGGTGGGGGAGGATTCTGGGACCAGATTTATATTTAGTCTATTTTATTGTAATTTTTCGTAACAGCTGTTTGGCATTGAACACTTTGTAAATAACCGAATTCTAAAACTACGGTTTTGTAATATTACATTGTATTTGTCCTCTATGAACGACATATATACAGAGTGCTTCATTTACAACATGAATATTTTAAGTAAAAAGGTCAAAAAATCCATCGTATATGAACACGATATGGAAATTATTACAAATAAATTGATCTTTTAAAAAAAATTTATTGTACGCCTATGATGGAAGGAAATTTTTATACATAAATTAACCAATTATAAAACTATCTCGTACGCCCTTGGTAAATTGTATTTTACCAAATAAATTCACCCTCATTAAAAAGAAAGAACACAAGTTAAACTTTTTACTTATTTGTACTATATATAATCCTTATTAATATTCTCGTCCCAATATAATCTGGAAAGACTAGCTGATTTGGCATGTCAAGTGATCCCATTTCCTTTGATCTTAGCTGTGCAGATTATCCTCTGGTATATTAACCAATTAATGGAAAAAGAAGAGCTCAATCTAACCTCACTTACGGTTAGAAATGTCGGTTGTTCTATAGAAGTTTTATTCTTTTTTTTTTTTTTTAATTTCTTGGGAAATTAAACCACAATATTTTTAAATTCTTTATTTCAACGTTTCGGTAGCGTTCTAGCTACCGTTGTCAAGAAAAAATAAGTAGAAATTAATTTTTATCCCTAGCATACAGAAGATATATAGAAGTTTTAGCCTCAAACACATACATTTTAATACTTTTTTGCCTTTTACAAATGACCACCAGGTTTTACCTTTGATGATAAAACCACAAAACAGTCTAACCCATAGAAGTGAGAGTTTATAGGATGACCTTGAATACAAAAATGAGGTTTCAAACCCATCCACCTGAAGCGCTAGTTGCAATTGAGTTGTCGAAGCAGGCCTGGCAGCTGAGGCCTTTAGCACGAAAAGAAGAAAAGATTTTAAAATTCATCATAACTGTCATATAGTTGTTGTCACCATTGTCTTTTATAGATTGTTTTCTTTTGCCATTTGCTGCTGTTATTTGTGTTTTAATTAGGTACTGTAAGTGTTATTAGGTGTAAATTGCATTTAGGAATTCCTAAATTCGTTTTAGGTATTACCTGACTTTAGGAAATGGTTAGTGAAATCGGGCATTAGTCATCAAAATAAACAAACAAACAAAAGCGCTATGAAATAGTTTTGAACCCATCCACTGCGTTCGCTGAAATTCTTCTTCCCTTAGTCTGTTTTTCGGCCTCCGCTGCCTTGCCTATTTCGACAACTCAATTGCAGCTAGCGCTTCAGGTGGATGGGTTTAACACCTCATTTTTTCATTCTAGGTAATCCTATTAGACTTTCACTGTTTTGTGGATAAAACATCTAGTTTGTACAAAAAATCTCCGGTTATAACAGACAGATGACATTTGTATTCTGCAAAATTACGGCATATATTCCCCATTCCAGAATGCCGTCACTGCGACAAGTCGGCCATATTGTTCTGGACTCTGGAGAGCTCATGTCATTTATTTTTCATTGCTTACTGGTAAACAACGGATGATAGACTTGAATCAGTAATAAATTCTTAAAACTATCTAAAATTCCATCGTTTTGTAGAGTGTTGCTAAGCGGAGAGATTCTCTTTTTATTATTTATATAAAATATATATTGACAATGTTCTACAAGTCTACAATCAGCACAAGCTTCAATTTTAACTGATCGTTTATCCCCCAGAACAATATGGCCGACCTATCAATGATATGTGTTTTGGAATGGTCCATGGCCACTGTAGGTCTATGAAGAATATATTTTTTATTTCAATTGCTGGGACAGTTTATTTAAACTGTCATTTATTTTGACATTTGAGTTTTTTTTTGATTTACAATGATTATGTCACTGAGGGTCGACTACGGTCCATACGAAGCTTTCGGAGTTATCGAACACAGGATACTAAAAGCTCGTGGTTTATTACGTAAGTATACTATTTTGTAGATATTTATTATAACAAATTTACGAGAGCTTATTTTCCCGACTCCAATCCTCCCACCACGTCAAATTTAGTAGTTGAGGTGCGCATGCGTCCAAGCAGCCTTTAACCTTCTATTCGATGTGACTGAATGTGAGCTGATTGGCACGGTACTAAGCTTACAACTCAGAGGTCGTGTTCGAAACCCGGTTAGGACTGGGTTTTCTTGTTTTTTTCTTAGTTTTCTATTTCTTATTTTCTGATATTTTTGTACATAGTTACACTTTGATCAACCGGGTTTGGGCCTGGGTTTTCTTGTTTTTTTTTTAGTTTTCTATTTCTTATTTTCTGATATTTTATACATAGTTACACTTTGATCAATAAGGGTTTGGGCCTGGGTTTTCTTGTTTTTTTCTTAGTTTTCTGATATTTTTATACATAGTTACACTTTGATCAACCGGGTTTGGGCCTGGGTTTTCTTATTTCTTTTTAGTTTTCTATTTCTTATTTTCTGATATTTACATATATTATTTACTTCAAACTACTAAATTAGGCAAGGTTAGATCGAGTCGGGAAAATAAGCTCTCGTACAATAACAAATTTTTATACAAATGTCAACTTAGTAAAATGGCCGTGAGATGACGCCACCTACATAACCTCTTTGATTCCATTTTCATATCAAACAGTTTATAGATAAGTCTTTATTTATATATTTTAATCCATTTCTTCTCACAAACTGAAAAAGCACGACTCATAGGCATATAACGTTCTTAAGAAAGTTGAAATATGCAACATAAAATGTTGATTTTTTGGTTATTGTGTTGTAGAACGACTGAAAGAACTTGGCTACGTTATAGAAGTAAGAGAAGTTGGACTCTTAAATAGATTAGAAATAATCATGTGCTGCAGAAAAATCTTTCAATGCGATATTAGAAACCTGCGATTCAACATGGATTACGATGACGATCCGGTGTGCACAAAAGCAATAGCGATAGTCGAAGAAGCTTCAAACAGAATGGCGACAGAAATAAATTTATCAAATTTTGCATCAGCAAGAAAAGAAATGAAGGAATCCGATATGAGCGGGAAAGACAATATGGACCAACGTGAGTATGAGGAAGACGTTATTGAAGAAGTAGAACCAGATGATGAATGCCTGGAAATGGATGAAGACGAAGAAGAAGATGATGATGAAGATGTGGATGAAATGTCACTCAAATTTCGTGATGTAATCAAACGAGAGATGATTAGAGAACTGGAGCGTTTTGAGAATATAAAAATGGAAAAGACGCTGAAGGAAGGTATGGAAGAGGCCACAAGACAAACATACTACTAAATTTTAGTGGTTTTATAAAAACTATATATATACAAATAAACGCAGCTTATGAAAAAGTGATTTTCGAGTTTCTCCAAGGCCGCAGGCCGAGGGCTATTATCTTTGAGCAGCCCGCTTGAAGGATTCTCTACGCCAAAATTTTGAGTATTAATCAAAACCCGAGGAGTATTCAATAAGATAATTTTTTACTTCGTAGATATCAAAAAATTGATTGTCAATCTGACGTTTAATAATTTTCAATACTAACTTTATTAGTTTTTTGCATGATCGATCTTTTTTGTTTATTTACAGCATCGGTTGTCAGGACGGTAGGTTGTGTTTACTGGTTTCGAAGTCTAGCACGTCGGTAAATGATTCACTTACCGTTCAGACGTCGGTAAGTAAATTACTTACCGACGTCTTAGCTCTACATACATTCAAGTGGGTCTAAATAATATATTACTTCATTCATTACTTCTACTCAGTTTCTGAGACTCTCCTCAGAAACTGAGTAGAAGTAAGGGGGCACAATAGATCTTTTAGGTCTCAGTGAATGTCACCCCAAAAATCACACATACATACATTACACGAAAGGAACAAAAAAAAATAAGATCTATATTTTTTTAATGAACAGAACAATATAAAAAGTAATAAATAGCATGAAAACAATTTCACCAAAATGCAAATTATATTTCAAACTGATCGAGAAGTATAGATGTCACTTTTGACATTTCGTTCATTTCGAAGAAATTTAAATTATTTAATTCGAAGTTTATTTCAATAGGTACGATCGCGCAAAAAATGGTATAAGCATCTCGAACGTTAAGGGTAATACCGGTCTCCAGCAAAATTGGAGGCTTCACTAAGCTCAGTCTCCAAACATTGCTGTCGACCGGTAAACAACCCTTACCGTTCTTAATACCTAATATACTATTAATCAAATATTATTCATTTTTATTTAAAACTACAGTTGTGAAAAGTACAATTGGTAAATTAATTGAATGGTTAGATGCAATACCAAATCTTCGCGACATTTTTAATCCAGTTGTCAGTTTGATATTTAATTAAAAAATATTCACCAAACTGAAAACACCACATGTAGGGTATTATCGCTGTAATACAGCGGTGATTGGATGAAATTTGACACATGACCTGAAATTTAGTAATTTGATTCGTTACTATATTCAGTAAAAAATTATCGATAATATAATAATACAAGTGCGTTAATGATCATCGAAATACAAATTTCTTCGATTTTGAGAAACACTGTTGTTTGGAAACAGCACGAGCGCGAGTGTGGTTTCCTTCTGTAGCATATATTTTCCCTTTTGGCAATTTTTCTTTACTTTCTTTTAGCCATTCGGGACCTTGCCACCATATCTTCTCCATAAGCTGCTTTCCACTGCAACCACGTGATAAAACGTCGGCAGAATTCATTTCTCCTGGTACGTGTCACCATTCATCTGCTCTGCTACATTTCCTTATTTCTTTAATACTAATTTGTAAAAATGCTTTTGCGGTATCTGCTGTTACCTCTATTTTATGTAATCTAAATTTTAGAATAAGTGGAATAACTAGCTCTATCATATTAGGACCTTTTTCTAGCAGATCGTTAAGAGAATTACCGTTCTTACCTTTTTGTGACGCATCAAATACTGGCCTTACTTTTGTTGTGCAACTTGCTTTCTTTATGAGAGTAAATGGCGCCAAGTGTCTTGTGAATAAAGTATATAGTTTTATAAACCACTGTGGTTAGTTTTTCACTTTATATATTGGCATCACTAATAATTTGAAAGGAAGAAAATGCAGTCTATGAAACTAGAGAGGAAAATAATCAAGGACGCTGCAAGAAAACATTACCAAGAAATTGAGAAAGGTAAAGGATCGAACGGTAAAAAGAAAATAAATGAATTACTGCAACAAGTTTTATTAAAAGCAGAAAAGAAAAGATATTCTCCCTTGACAACAATATAAAAGAATTGCTTTGTAATGAAGAACCCAGTGACAAAGATTTAAATATAGAAAATGCCAATAATGTTGGGTTCGCGGTTCTTTTAAATGAAATAAAATTCTTTGAGAATGTGACTTTTTAAATTTACCTTTTTTAATTGACAACTTCTAACTGACCACAGCACAACCTCTAGCAGTTTAACTCTCATCTACAATTTGTATCCAAGTTATAATATCGTGCCCGGCCGCTTGAGAGCGCATTAGTAGCGTGACGTTGCAGAATCGCCCAATCGGAGGACGGAGGGAACGTCACGTGAACTGTCAATTATTGAAAGTTATGATGGTTTTATATGGAAGAACAGCCTAATTTTACTAATATAGTTATTTATGATATGAGTGTTAAAAGTGAGGTTTTATTTTGTGAGTGAAAACGTTTGTGAAATGAGCGGAGCGAATTGAACAATTTCACGAACAAAATAAAATCACTTTTAACACAAATACCATACAATGTTTTTTGTACAACTTCCCCATTTTGATAATGAAACGAGCGAATTTGCAATGACAATAAATTCAAAATGCATTTTAGTATTCAAATAATCAAAAGATTGTTGTGAATGGCAGACGTTTACATAGCAGCGTGCTAAAAATATTTTTAACACTAGTGTTAAAAGTATTTTTAACACGCTGCTATGTAAACAATCGTTTTTAACATTGTTTGCTATCATTAAAAGTGTCACTTTTAATGACAGTTGTACAAAAAATACTATTCGGAAACATGAACTGCAAAATTACTTTTTATTGTCAAAACTTGACAGACAACTTAATAAACATTTCTTTAAACAAAAACATTATACAGAGATCACATAAACAAATCTGGCGATCTTGAATATTTCTTTCTAACAAGTTACAAAATGGTTATCACCCGTCAACTTTTCAGTTGTGTTTATTTGTTTCGCCAGTGATTTCAAGTTTCAAATTCTCCGTGGTGGAACTGTTTTTCCGAGATTTTTATATGTATGTATTTATTTATAATATATATTTTATGTATATATATATATATTTAATATAAAATGATGAACAACTCCGAAGTTTTCTTTCAAGTTTCCAAAAATATTATTGAGATTTCTAACGTAAATAATACATTATTTTTAGGATGTAACTATAAACTATATATTACGTAGAATTATACTTATAGATCTCACTGTATATTCATCTTATTTCATTTTAAAAAAAATAGTTAACAACAATAGCCAGTTTGTCGAATTTAAGATAAAGACACTCCTGTATTTTGTTTATTTCTTGGTGTACATATTGGAATTTTTTACAGTCATTTGAGTGTGAAAAAATATGTGCACTTTGAAATAATTCAGGGATATCCATCTTATATTTAATATTTGAATATCCCGCCCTTATGCCCGATTTCACCAACCGTCTCGTAAAGTTAGCTAATATCCAAGTCGAATTTAGGAATTTCTAAATGCGCGTGGTCCAACGTAAATTGCGTTTAGAAATTCCTAAATTCGACTTGGATATTAGCTAACTTTACGAGACGGTTGGTGAAATCGAGCATTAGTTATTTCATATTTCCCGCTCTTTTAGTTATTCTTCTTCTTGCTCCTTTTTTGAGCTATATTCTGAGGGATAATTTACCCTTTTCTTGTATGTCACAGATTTCTTTAGTTCTGTGCTCCATGTATAGGTACTATCGCAGCGCGCGGCGGATGGTCTCAATACTAATATATTAGATCTGAGATTTAGTAAAAGAGTTAGCCTGCTAGAGGGTGTGCTGTGTAACTGACAATATATCAACTTTGCTGGTTACAATAAAAAACACAACATGGTCTACTATGTGAAAGGATGCACAGCGTGTTCCAACAGCTAATGCGGTTGACATATGCAGATAAACTTATATAAACAAGACCAATTTTGATTTCTGCGCAAGACAGTTGGCAAACTTCACGTAGTCTTCATATTATGTGAAACGGAGTCTACATCTTATGCCGACTAGGTTTTGAGGCTGATTGGATATTTAAAAAGAGTCGGACTGGAAAATGTAAACTAGATTCAGAGCACCACAAAAGATCTGAAATGGTCGTGTTAGCATCCTCATGAAATCTATTATAATCGTACATCTATTTCTTAAAAAAATGATGTTGCGTGGATGGTAAAGCTGCTTCTTCTAGGTTTATTTTGGTGGGATTAAGGTAAATAGGTGGGAAAAAATAAAACAACATTTAATGTGACCAAAAAAAACTTTCATTCAACTATATCCGAACATTATATTTATTCATATATATGTCCATACAATAAATACTTACACTAAACATAACTAAAATCATAAATATGTTAAAATACTTGAAAAAGCAGAAACAAATTCGTATCTTGCATCACATACTGTACATCTGCGAATATATTTAAATTGTGAACGGTGACAGGGTAACGTTACAATTGCCAGCAATAGACTGTAGAGTGCGCTGTTGATTGAAAATAGAATAAAGTGTAGTGATGGTAGGTTGTTGAAGAAAATGTTAAAAGACACTTCAAGGGATAAAATAGGAAGATAAATTAGAAGAGGAGAAATGACATAAGTTCAAAAGCTTTGCGATAATAATGGTGGAGTTTGGAATATTTTGAAACAATATCTACAATAAATTGTATTTTCTTTCTGGTACTTGTACAGAACGCGATCTGTGCTTTCAACCTATATGTATATTATATCCTCATCACTTTTTTAAATATAATATAAACATTATATTTACAATAATTACAATATTTTTTTAACGAGTTGTCGGATATTTTTTATAAACACCAAAAATGTAGATGGTTTCAATTTGATTTCTTTTCAATACATGCTTTCGGTGTTCATTCGAGTTCATATCAACCAATCAACGAAATAAAAAACTTGAGTAAGGTGTTGGACGATGAAAAAAATGAACTAGAATATTGTAAATATTTTCAAATCCGGCAAATCTTATATAGAAATATCAGACAACTTCATTGGTGCAATTTACTCAAATAGTCTACGGGCTAAAATACTTGCGTAGATCTAAAAACCGTTTTTAAGTTATTTTAAAGTCGCGTGGCATCTGCTAAAAGTTGTGCTACTTCCTTCAGATGTTGGTTTTTACTTCCGGTGGCTGTACTTGCTGCACATGGTCTACCGACGTAGCTGAAAGTTAAAAAAAAAGAAAGACGTACAGTGTCAATTTCGTTGGAAATGTTTTGTAGTTGCGGAAATTAATGTGCGTTCGATAAAAAAAGCATTATCAGTGTCGCTAAGACGAAAACAAAAAAGTGCTACGGAAGAATAACTCAAAATAAGGTCTTGGATGTAATTTTTAATTTGAGATTCTATAGTTTTTTGTTTATTAACGTGTCGAAAATTGTATCACCAAAGAAAACACCAACAAAATGAAGCGAACATTGGCAAAATCTCTTCGATATTGAAAAACAAAATTTCATGACCTTGAAGGACTGACGTCGACTGATAACTTGACAGACGACAGGTGAAGGATGACAAATACTAGAGAAAATATTGCCTACAACCGTAAGCTTCAATTGTGGACTGAAATACCTTTCTGGGGGCCTAAACCCTTTTGCGGAATAAGCCCCAATGTAATATTGGAAGAAATAGGTAAAGTCGAGAAAAAGAGAAGATCTGACTATTGGAAAGATCTAGTAGGGCTTATACAAACTGCGCTAAGAGTTTTAACAGGGATCCTAACGGGACATTGTCGCCTGAATGGGCTCCTGAAAAGCTCAAGAAGAATTCAGATTTTGTGGCATGGAAGAAGAAATATCCATCCAAATACTTTCCAACTGGACAGTACTTCGGAATCCTAGAGCACAGCACCTGGAGATTACTGGATAGAAGAGGAACATTTACCCAAGTTGAAGCCTGCAGACATCCTAAAATTCCTCCGGGAAATAGGACTAAAGGAGCTACTAGTTTCTGAGACTTTCCTCAGAAACTAAGTAGAAGTAAGGGGGCACAATAGATCTTTTAGGTCTCTGAAAATGTCTCCCCAAAATACATACATACAAGCTTCAATTGTTTGTTGGTGTATTCTGTGGTAGGGACAGTTATAACGCGGTAAATGTCACACGAAGAACTGTCAAAACTAATACAAATAGTTTTGTGGAACACAGAGATAAATTTCCCTACTTAGGTGGATGTTTGACCTACTGAGTTATCCGAAGAAGTGTTAACATTGAATACAAAATAAACTGTTGATTTAAGAACTACATTTGTCAATAATCAATTTTATCTTTGCTATTGTATGCGAAAGAAAGTCGATAGCTGAAAAGATTAAATGGTGAACTGTTTACTTTGTATTCAAATTTATTGTACAAAAATGCGCTTCTAAATAAAACAAATAGTGCAAAACAACCAAAACCAAATAAACTCGAAAATTTCAAAAGCCACATGAATGAAGATATGATTTTTCTTTTGGTTTTTATCTCACCTTATAACCCTAGGTGCGGGTTTTTGATCAGATTCTTGTGGTTCAGGTTTTGGTTGTTTGCCTCCGAACAATTTACCGAACCAACCCGATTCCGCATTTTGGCCGCTAAAACATTTCATTACACTATAAATGTACATAACAGATATTGTATACTTTGGTAACTTTATCTGAAGCCTTCAAAGGAATGCAGTCGAAATTATTCGATATTGCCACGTCTAACTATGAAAAAGCTAAGTATGTAGAGATAATAATTAGAAAAGGGACTTTTTATTATTAACAATATGATTAAACGTTAACTCTTTAATGTGCTTTTTTCCTTGGATTTTGTCTATCAACATTATTTTTCCAATTTTCCAAATTTTCTATGGGCTACTTCAAGCTCTGGCAGCGTTGTGCGAAAACCATAATGACCACACCCTCCGAACTACATAATTGGTGATGTTTATCGAAGGGACTGACCAGCTCGCGTGTGTTCTTCTCTCTCACTTCGTCAATTGATTGATATTGATTTATCCAGTGGCGTAGGTATTGTCAGTGACATTTGTTTTTTCAGTTTTACTTGGTAAAATAGGTACCGTACGCCATTTGCACGTTTATGTCAGATAGGCGCCATGTTTCTTAGCCTCTTTCCGATGCCCCGTAGTTTCAGATAAACTTGCCAAACTATAGAGAACTTTTTTTCAAAAATTATCAAAATATTGGTCTCCAATTTGAACTTACATTAGCAGTGACTCTACCAAGAGCAAAATAAAGAAATGCTACGAAGGAAATTTCAACTGTAGATAGAAAAGTTTCTATTGTAACAAAAACAATGTTGTCAGATTTCGATAATTGTAACGGAAAATATAAAAAATCATATCTTCACATATCAATACCATATTAACCGTAGAAATAAATTTAATTTTTTTTCAATGCTGCACACATTTTAAATATGTTTAAATCTCTTACCTAATACTTCTTTGTCCGGCCAAAGTAGTCTCAAACCTCGGTTGGACGTAAGACCAAGCACCTTGATTCTTATGCTCTTCTTGCAACCACACAATCTGCGCGTTGGGGTATTTAGCACACTCTTGTTTCAACAGATCGAACGGGAAGGGCGTAAGCTGAAAAATTTTCAAATACAACCTTACATTTTCCCCACCTACTTTCAACTCACCTGTTCGACGCGAGTCATAGCGATCTTCTTTTCAAGCCCTTGCTCCTTAATACTTTTCAATACATCGAAATAAACCTTTCCGGTGCAGAAAATAAGTTTCTCAACACCTTCGGGGTTTTGTACGGCCGGTCCATGATCCGGGATGATTCTTTGGAATTCCGTACCATCTTTCATATCGTCGAAAGAGCTTCTGGCTTCAGGGTGACGCAATAAACTCTTGGGCGTCATTATGATCAAAGGCTTCCTGAACGGTAATGCTATTTGCCTTCGTAGAATGTGGAACAGGTTTGCTGGAGTGGTGCAGTTAGCGACGATCCAATTGATGTCGTGTAATTGCCGGACTGCGAAGTCGTCACTTTCTGGTGGTAGATAATCGGGATCGTCGGAGGACATTTGCAGGAAACGTTCTAGGCGAGCGCTAGAGTGTTCAGGACCTTGACCTGTAACAACATTATATAGTAAACTATCTACCCAAGGTAGCTAGATAAGAGGGGGACTGAAATACCTTTTTAGGGACCTGAACCCTTTTACGGAATCAGCCCCAATGTAATATTGGAAAAGAGAAGATCAGACCATTGGACAGATCTAGTATGGCTTATACAATCAAATACTCTTCTGGGTGACTACAACCTGTTGAGATCAAATGAATGCATAAGTCAAAGTAAAACTGGGCTAAGAGTTTTAACAGGGATCCTAACAGGACATTGTCGCTTGAATGGGCTCCTGAAAAAGCTCAAAATATTGGAGGAAGAAGAATGCAGATTTTGTGGCATGGAAGAAGAAACCTCCATCCACATAATTTCCAACTGTACAGCACTTCCGAATCCTAGAGCACAGCACCTGGGAGATTACTGGATATAAGTGAAACCTTTACCTAAGTTGAAGTCTGCAGACATCCTAAAATTACTCAGTGAATGTCACCCCAAAATACATACATATGTTGCTTTCGTTTATTTGGGCTTCAAGCACTTGTGCGTGACGCCTCAGTCGTCACGACTTTTGAGCAAATCGAACACGATTTTTTTGGTTGCTCAAAAACACCTGACATGTGCTAATGCCAATGAATTTCCTGTGTTGTTAGAAGAACAGCTTTCAATTATAATGCTTCTGATAATAAAATTTTGCATATTTAGATATTTTTAGTAAGGTTTAAATCGTAATCGGCACAATTTTAACTTTTAAATAAACGTCAAACCGGACAAACGTCAAATATTTAATGTCCGTGGCTTGAAGCTCATACTTTTCGGTATGTGCTTGAGGGGCAAGGGGAAGGTAAGATTAGGCGTCACGCCCGGTAATAAACGAACGGAATTCAGTCACTACGAGCTGCTATTAGCAGCCAAAAGTAAATAATCGAAAACGCTTATACATTCATCTACCCAAGGATTAGATAGTGTGAAAAAATTTTGTTGGACTTAGAGCTCCTTGCCTAGTCCTCTTCATATTACAAGAATTCCTGTCTCCTTATGTAAACAGAGTCACAAAACAGTCTAACCAATAGAAGTGAAAGTTTATAGGATGACCTTGAATACAGAAGTGAGGTTTCAAACCCATCCACCTGAAGCGCTAGTTGCAATTGGGTTGTCGAAACAGGCCTGGCAGCTAAGGCCTTTAGCACGAAAAGAAGAAAAGATTTTAAAATTCATCAAGGCTGTCATATAGTTGTTCACCATTGTCTTTTATAGATTGTTCCCTTTTACCATTTGCTGCTGTTATTTGTGTTTTAATTAGGTACTGTAAGTCTTATCAAGTGTGATAATTAATAATAATTATAATGGTGTGAAGTGTTGCGTTCCTGGGTGTACAGACATTACATCGAATGACATAGGTTTCCCAAACATGACCCTTTGTTGTTGCCTTTATTCGCAATCAAAAACAAAGTTTGCAACAGATATTTTGAACCACAATATATTGTTATTGGGACCAAAAGAGGCCTCACTCGCAAAGCTGTTCCTACAATTCTTTCAGGATTGATCAAAAAGTGATTACTTAGGCATTACTTAGCGCGTGGTAAAATATAAATTGCATTTAGGATATTCTAAATTCGTTTTAGGTATTACCAGACTAAGAAATGGTTAGTGAAATCGGGCATTAGTTATTAAAAAAAAGCACTATGAAATAGTTCTGAACCCATCCACTGCGATCGCTGAAATTCTTCTTACCTTAGTCTGTTTTTCGGCCTCAGCTGCCTTGCCTATTTCGACAACTCAATTGCAACTAGCGCTACAGGTGGATGGGTTTGACACCTCATTTTTTCATTCTAGGTAATCCTATTGGACTTTCATTTCTATAGGTTAGACTGTTTTGTGAACAGAGTCTCCAGAATGACCGTTCTTGATATCGATAAGTGTACGTCACTTGACAACCTGTCAACGTTAAGGTTATACATTTTTTTTACGTTATTCGAGATGAGAACGTTCCAGAAACTTTTGGCAAAAATGGTTTGCCCAAAAATAAAATTAGCAGCTGCAACTCTCCCAGCACGACCTCCTCCAGTGTTCACATTGAATAACGGTATAAAAATGCCCTCCTTCGGTCTCGGAACTTGGCTATCAACCCCAGGAGAAGTCGGACAAGTTGTTAAAAAAGCAATCGACGTCGGATATAGACTGTTCGATTGCGCATGGCTCTACAATAACGAGAAAGAAATCGGAAAAGGTCTGAGAGAAAAAATATCAGAGGGTTCCATAGACAGAGAAAATTTGTTTATTTCCACTAAATTGTGGAATACGTTCCACGAACAAGAAAAAGTTGTGCCGGCTTGTAAGGCTTCTTTAAGCAACTTCGGACTGGATTATTTGGATCTTTATTTGATGCATTATCCGATGGCTCAAAAAGCTCAAAATCTAAATCCAAACTTGCCGTTTAAAGACGCCGAGAATTTGGATTACGATTACGTTAAAACGTGGAAAGCTATGGAAGAGTGCGTGAAATTGGGATATGCAAAATCCATAGGTATATCGAATTTTAACAGTCAACAAGTATTAAGACTTTTAGATACGTGTCGAATACAACCAGTAGTCAACCAAATAGAAGTAACTCCTTTTCTACCACAACATAATCTTATAAAATGCTGTCGAAGTAATTTCATAGAAATTATGGGATATTCTCCTTTGGGTTCGCCGGCTAGACCTTGGGCTAAGCCGGATGATAAAATGCTTTCTTTAGAAGACCCCACTCTTTTGTGGATCGGTGAAAAATATAAAAAATCTGGATCTCAGGTTGTTCTTCGTTATGTTTATCAACTAGGGGCGATACCGATTCCAAAAACGTCCAATCACCAACGATTGAAGCACAACATTGATATTTTCGATTTCGAACTGGATTGTAACGACATGTGCGCGATTGAAAAGAAGTTTAAAAATGGGGTTAGGGTTTGTCACGCCGAAGAATTAAAAGACAATGTTCATTATCCGTTTCATCTTGTGGAAGACTAGCTTTTTTTAAGGAAAAATAAAATAAAGTCTCATTTTATTATTAACACAGTGTATATTTCTTATTATTACAGCCATTTGCACCGGTCTCAGTTGAGTTGTGGTTAGGTTAGGTTTTAATTACCAATTAAATTAAAATTACCAACAAAATTGCTATTTTCAAATTATTCCTAACACATAATTTACTAACTAGTACCCCAACCACAAATGGCGCAAAACACTTCACTTTTAATCAATGGTTAAAGTTAATCATGAGTTACTAAAGCCAAAAGATAACTGCAATCGGTGCAAACAGCAGTTAGCAGGCTAAGTGTCCCTAATTTATTCAGCAGTTACCAAGGTGCTGTGTCCTAGGCTTCTGGATTGCTTGCTGTGCAATCCGCAAGTATATGGATGGAGGTTTCTTCTTTCATACCACAGAATCTACATGCTTCTTCCTCCATTTTTAAGGTTCTAATTCAGGTGCTTCGTCAGCACACTCTTGTTGCAGATTTACTCTGGCTTTGGAGTTAATTTGTTCTCAACTGATTGTAGTCTCTCTTTGATTGTCTAAGCACTACAAGATCTTTAAAATGGTCAGATCTTCTTATCCTTTCGGCAAAGCCTATTTCTTTCAATATAACAAAAGGTTTCCGAGACTGAAAAGGGCTCCGTCTTTGCTAGTTCATCGTCTATTTCTTTTCATTATATTCCAGTGTGTCTCTGGAATCGTCAATGTTGTTCTCTCTTAGTTCATCCAGTTTCCATGGCTTAATTTATACTTTTATAATGATATGTCTACCAACAATTATATAAAAGTAGTACTCAGCATTTATAATGATAGTATAGTTTTGGATTTTATGACAAGTATCTGTATCTGTAGAGTAGGGAGGGTGAGTGTAGGCTCACAGCAGTTATGCCACATGTGACCTATTATACATCCTCCCGAGGAGTTGTCCTCGGAGCACATTTCGAACACTTGCTATAAGAATCCATTGTTGATATTTGATTAATTAAATTTAAAAAAAAAATAATTTCAATAATTCTGGTATTTATTCAATTTATCCGTCAAAATTAGTTTAAGCCCAAAAAAATTAATATGGCTATGTATCCAATGTCATTGCAAATTATTTGCTAGAGTGGCACTGTGACGTCATCTATTACTATTACGTCACCTGTTACCATTCGTAGAGAAGTTTACAACACTTTATTTTCACCCTCCAAATGTTATTAATGTAAGTGTAGCCGTTCAAAAGATACGAGGGGGGGAAGGGGACTTTTGAATAGCACTGTGTGTGCGTATTGCATTTGCAGCATCTGGCTCTGTGTTCTATTTTATTTGTATTTTGTAGGGTTTATTAAACAAAAACCTGGGTTCAATTGCATCATTGGCTGCCTGCAGCAGAGGTTCGCAGTAAGCGCTTCTTGCCATAGGCTTAAACTCAATTGGCCCACTCCTACTTCGGGGTTTACACCAGCCGTGCGCAATCGTACCATGACCATTAACGCAACCTCCTTGACGTACAGGTCCAGAGGGGTCAGACCAGTAATTGCCGCGGTTGGTGTTGACATGACTCCTGTGAAGTTTTTGTGACAGGTACAGTTACAATTTGAGTTCCACTGCGGTCTGTTGGGCTGTCCGCAGTTCAAATGAATGCATATTATAAATAAACTAAGTAGAAGTGTTTTCTTCAATCTTTCAAACCTTTTCTGTGGTAGATTTCAAAACATTAATAAAAAAATTCAATGGAGATAAAAAGACATTTTTAATTTCATCAGAAATTTAACATTTTGGTTTAACATTCATGCAAGTAGGCGGACACTTCGGTGTTTTACGATCAGGTTTCCTACATTGAAATCTAGCTTCTCCAGGAGCATGGGAAGAATTATCGTTACTAGTCGGATACGGTCCTCTTCTCATATGCCTGCTGCTACTTCTCGATCCGCTTCGTTTTCGAGCTTGTACGAAAGCGGAGCACGACAAAATACAATCCAAAAGATAAAAGAAAGCCGCTATAATGGCCAAAATCCCCGCTATCACCAACCACTTTTCACCGTCCATTATAAGCGGTATTGTGAACGCTATCAAAGCAATAATTAGTATTAACCAAGGTATCCAAATCCATTTTAATAAACGTACGGGACAATCGATAACCAGCAGCAGCACTAAACATACAGCACTTAAAATGAATCCGATTACCGAGAAGATTATTAGTAACAAAGGGAATAGGTCGAAATTTCCTTCAAAGAACAAAAAGAATATCACGAATGCTAACAGTACTATTTGGATGACTTTTAATATAGTCGTTAGTGTTCTTAACACGGCACATTTTAAACAACACATAACTTTTCGGACTTTCACGATGATTTTGACATACTAAAATCGGTTGTCATTTTTTTTTTCAAATTGTCACTCATAAAAATTAGCTGCGTTCGCGAGACACTTTTGTTCGTTCGATTAATGTGCGGAATTGCACAGTTCGCTCGGTGCAGTCACTTTAAACTGGGTAAATTATCCCGAAAAAAGTAAAAAGAAGAAGATATTTGAGGTTATATTTTAAATTCAATTAATACTTACCTTCCATGCCGTGCGGTAGAAGCATAACCAAACCAGTTTGTCGTACCCATTTCGCTTGTCCGCTGGATAACATTTGATCGATGATACATTGAGCCGTATTGGAGAAATCTCCGAATTGGGCTTCCCAAATAACCAGCGCGTTCGGATTCGTCATGGAATAACCGAGTTCGAAGCCGAGTACGCCGTATTCAGACAAGGAGCTGTTGCAAACCGTATAAGGAGCTTGATCGGGGTAGAGATTACACAACGGGCTGTAACAGACGAAAGAAACAAACATTTTTTTTGGTAAATATTAGTGGAAGAACAGATCTTACCGATAAGTAGCTTTATCTACAGTTTGATGATGAAGAACGTGATGTCTGTGAGAGAAAGTACCTCTTTCGACATCTTGACCCGACAATCTAACGTGGATACCTTCTTTTAACAAAGATCCGAACGCCATAGCTTCTCCCAAAGCCCAATCGGCGATTCGATTTTCCACCATTTCCATTCTCGATCTTAAAATACGTTCGATACCTTTGTGGATTTTGAATTCAGTTGCGTTCGGTGGTGGTGCGGAAAATCTTTTTCCAATATGCACCAGAGTGTCTTCGATAACGCCAGTTGGGTTGACCTTTAGGGGATCTTTACCCTCGAAGAAACCCGACCACGGACTGTCGATCCAATCTTTGTATTTGATGTGAGTTTCTTGGCGCGCTCTATCGAACGCTTCTTCGCAGATTTTTTCGTATTTCGCTTTGACGTCTTTAACTTCGTCATCGGTTACGATTTCTGCGGGAAAATAATATTCAATTAACTACCACAATTGCAGAGATTTTAGCTTCAGCTTTAGATTATGTTGAGGAATAAAGACACATTTAGAACTTTTTCAGGAAGTCTGTGAATATATTGAGATTTAGGGAGATTTCTTTTCAACCAGCCTGTGAGTTTTAGGATATTATTCTGAGGAATAGACACTTTTAGAACTTTTCGGAGATTGAACTGATGATTATAGTCAT
>CAJUYG010000196.1:141380-187920 GCA_910591675.1 Galerucella calmariensis
CCTGTCAAAACTGTACAAAATAAAAAATAAAAACACACGTATAGTAAATGACACGTTCAAACTAGAAACCAATATATTATTATTTGTTGTATTTAAAAAGTTCTTAATTTTAACTTCTACTTTTAGAGCATTTTGCATTCATTATTGGCTAACTAGTTTTTGAACGCTAGTCTTGAGATACCCTGTATTCCTGTACAGCAGCTTCTAGTCATAGAAATGCACCAAATGGGTAAAAATGAAAGAAAATAAAATAAAAATAAAATTTTCAGTTTGCCTGAAAAAATATAAATTTTAAATTAAACAAAAAGTCCCAAAGCTAACATTATTGGAACTTTGTTGTTTAAGTAGAGATAATCGATTCAGCTTGAAACAATGATTTAAATATTAAAATGAATGGTGTCTAATAAAAGCGAAGCGGCACGAAAAAGAAAAAGCAAAAGTGAGATTATACAGCAAAAGAAATATTTACAAAATAAAAAGTACTAATTGGATATCTAATTCGAATGCAAAAATTTGGAAATTTCTATCAAAATTTTTGTTAGGCAAAAATTACTGTTAAGTTTGATAATTTTTTTACCTTTAAAATTCGTGCATTTTATTGTACTTCACCAGAAGATTTGACAAAAAAATAATCAAAATGTATCCCTTAAATCACTTGCAACTAGTCAGTACCGATTAGATGCTCATAATTCAGCATCTCTAAACCAGAATAGAGTTGAATTTATGGTAATACTCAATAAGTTGAAATTTTAAAAACACCTAGTCCACTTTTGATAACCCCAGGCACTTATATTTACAATTATCCAATAAAAAATTTGATAGAAATTATTAGATTTACCTTTAAATATCAGCAACCCCATTTTTAGAGCAAATAAAACCTAACACACTGTAGCACATATAAACCAAATTGTTTTTGATAAAAAAAATTATTAAATTGAGTTACTTCCAACGTAGCATATAAATACTGAGATACTGAAAAAAATATACAACCACCGCCGCCACTGGCCCAGTATAATCAATAATGAATACGCCACTGACAAGGCAAACTTGTGGCAAAACGTGGGGGCTAATTTCAAGCACTGTATACTTTGGCAAGTTTATCTGAAGCCGTGAAAGGAATGCAGTCGATAACATTCGATATTGCCACGTTTAACTATGAAAAAGCTAAAGTACTAAGTATGTAGTGATAATAATTAGATAAGGGACTTTTTATTATTAACAATATGATTAAACGTTAATTCATTAATCCAAACCAATGGTTCAATAAAACTCACAAGTCCAAAGTTATTGAACCATTAGTTTGGATTTCATACAACCACATTTGAGATATGGACGAGCTCTTGGAGTTAATTCTTTAATGTGCTTGTTTCCTTGGATTTTGTCTATTAACATTATTTCTCCAATTTATGAATATTAAAAGATGAGCACTTTTCCAAATTTGTTGTGGGATTCTTCAAGCTCTGGCAGCGTTGTACGAAAACCATGATTACCACACCCTCCGAATTACATAATTGGTTATTTTATTCGAAAGCTGACTTCTTATTGGCAAGCGCGTGCGTGTGTTCTTCTCTCTCAATTCGTCAATTGACTGATATTGATGTATCCAGCGGCGTTGGTATTGTCAGTGACATTTGTATTTTCAGTTTTACTTGGTAAAATAGGTACCGTACGCCATTTGTACGTTTATGACAGATATGCGCCATGTTTCCTCGCCTCTTACCGATGCCCCGTAGCTTCAGATAAACTTGCCAAACTATACCAAAACCAGCGCCATATTGTAAAATTGACATTCGACTTCAAATCAGTAGCGTAACGTTTTTACATTTTGTAGGTTAACACGGAGTCTAATATTTGGTATCAATTTCAACGTTAGATTATAAATGAATAAAAATCTTGTGGATTCGGAATTTCCAAGATTCCAAAGCTGGAACAACTAAAGATTCAAAAAATACAAAAATATACGTATGTTTATATGTGTCACAGCGTTTTTCATAAAAAACAAAAACTTACTTACTTTCCATAAATTGACGGACTTGTCTTTTCAATTCTTCGCTGTACGTCTTTGATGGATGATCTGGGTTAAAACAAGTAAGCAAGAAAAAAGAACACATAATGTGAAGTGTAAATGTGTGTGAAATTGGACAAAACAATTAAGAGGTTTAAAAAAAATAACATTACTAACATATAATATATTGTTTAGTGTGTGGACAAAACATGGCTGTCAGAAATTGTACTTATTAATAGTGCATTTAAAAATATTAGTAAGTATTTAAATTAAAAGATTTCCAAGAGGTTTTCCAGTGCAGTTAGAAAAGAAGTTATGTTACATGCACTTCTTCATTATTTAAAATATTATAATTAGTGGCAAGATGTCTTTGTAGCTATTATTGACCATTTAAAGGCTTTTGATAACATTAAGTATACTCTTTCTAAGGTCAATGTGAAGACAAGCAAGGTTGTCAGTCTTTTTTTAATAAAATTGCTACTAGTTTTACTTTTTCAGTTATCTATGCAGTCAATGACTGTGTCGTTAAAATGTTTTACAACGTTAATTATTTACATCAGTGGCGCTGCGACTTCTGTGACAGAAACCAGAAATGATTTTGGTTACAAGATGATACTTGTAGATGGACTGGATGGACTGCAACTGACAGCCAAGTTGAAAAAGGGTAAAATTAAGCATAATCTACTACATAAACATTTGCAAACAACTAATACAACACGCCAAACATTGTGAAAAAAATATGTTATTTGCATATATATGTTATATTTTTTTATGAAAGTGATGAGTCAATCGGTAATGGTTTTTAAAATCTCACTATTTGTTTTTGAATATTTGATTAATAATATTTGCTTTCATAATAAATTAAAATAAATAAAATTATGGAAAATATAAAATATTTGAGTATATCTACCAGCAAAAAGTTTATAGCCATTTTAAATAACTAAAAATTAATTAAAAATAACTCCAAAGGACAAAACTTTCTTGTAAATGATCAACTGTTTTCTCAGTGTATTTGTAGGTTAATTTTTCTGGGATATTGTCAACAAATACTGTTTTTAAAGTAGTAAGGTCTGTTCATAATTGTAGTGAAGTGACCAATTATAAAGAAAGACCCGTGCAACTTGCAAATTTGAAATATGATTGAACAGATCAGTACTTTACTTATTGAAATATGATTTACGGCTTCACCCAGGTCGAAAAACTGCAGATTACACCCAGGTGAAATCTGATATACCCCATAAATAGAAACAGGAAGGAAAAAGAAAAAAAAAAGGATATTCTCAGTTTTGTACCTGAAGAAGGTTTTCAGATATGTATTTACTACAAATTATAAGCAGAAACTTTTTATAATAAGTTGAATTTATGAGATATCATAAGAAAATATAAATTTGGGAATTCTCACATAAAAAAATTACATCTATGAAAACTGTTGAAAAAATATATAACATTCAATTCTGTAGGACTTTATGGAAAACTAATGAAGCAAATGTTCAAGTTATCAGCTAGAATTATTTTTTCTCTTATTTTTGGGGAATCAAGACACAATAGTGTTTTTTATTTTTCATTTCGACGTTTCGGTAGCATTCCAGCTACCGTTGTCAAGATTAATTAGTAATAAAATAATTTTTGGTCCCTATCTGACACAACGAAAAAATATGACAACTAGACAATCAATAATATTTTTAAGTTTAAGACTACAAAACTTTGTTGTCAAATTTTATTAAGGTCCATTCATAGTAGATCACACCTCTGGTAAAATGTGAAATAAAATATTCTATTTTATTACATTCTAACGATATGATAGTCTACTAGAAATGGAATCCAGTGAAGTTGCATAAAATTCAATGGGATTCGACAAAAATAATATTGAAAGAGCCCAATAATAAAAGACGAAAAATCAAAGAAAGTGCTTTAATACAACTAAATGCAGATAAATGTGTAGCTAGTATTTCAGCCGAATGTAGTCAAATTTGGTTACCAATGTTAGAAAGAGAAATTTCCAATAATCAATTATCTGTGTTATCAGGATAGCATCATAAGTTTTTATCCAGGTTTTCTTATGATTTATCATTGGAATAGTTGTTAATCGATACACACTTCAATACACAAAATCACCAAACTGAGTCATACATATTTTGAAAAAAAAAATAGTCATACACAAAACAAAAAAGTAACAACAAACGCCTTTTATTAACAACATTTCCAAAATAAGCGGAAAAAAGCGCTATCCCAATCAAAACCGTTCCTGGAACGTGCACTTCACTGGATTCCATTTCTAGTAGACTATCATATCATTAGAATGTCATAAAATAAAATATTTTATTCACATTTTACCAGAGGCGTGATCTACTATGAATGGACCTTAATAAAATTTGACAACAAAGTTTTGTAGTCTTAAACTTCAAATTATTATTGATTGTCTAGTTGTCATATTTTTTCGTTGTGTCAGATAGGGACCAAAAATTATTTTATTACTAGTTAATCTTGACAACGGTAGCTGGAACGCTACCGAAACGTCGAAATAAAAAATAAAAAACATTATTGTGGTTTGATTCCCAAAAAAAATAAGAGAAAAAATAATAAGTAATGCCACAAGGAACTTACAGACGATATCAGCTAGAAAAGTAATATGTGGCATATCTACAAACAAAAAAAAGTTATACATTTCGCAAATGGGATTTCCCAAGAATAAATGTATATCTATATAACACAGGCGGAATTTTTCACACCCCAGAGCACTTTACTTCACTGTCGCTCTCTTGGTAACGACTGAATCCGCTCAAGAAAATCACAGAGTGAAGTGTTTTAGGAAGCTATAGGCAACCAATAAAACGTGCGTTCATTCAAATGGAAATAACGGTGATTTAAAATGTGTTGGGATATGTCACACCCCACCTGGGTGATGCCGGGTTAAAACAAAATAAGGCGACAATACCAAGGGAATTGGTTCGAGTTTTATTTAAAAGACGGTTTACTTCGGTCTACTCCAGTCAGGTATTTTTATCAATACTAGTTATCCTACATAATCTCTTTAAAAACATTTTTTTTAATAAAACTATTACCGACAGATTAACCACTACAAATTAATAGAATCTTACCGAAATTATAGTTTCTGTAAACCAATTCTTGCGGAGTTTGATCGTCTAAATCTGCGCTGTTTATACCAAGCGGATCCAATTTGGCTATGTGATGTCCTCGGATCTAAAAAAGTAGCCAACACCTCTGTCCAGTACATTGTCAAGCAAATTAATTCTTTTTGTTTTTTTGTTTTTCTATGTTAGGCAATGTTTATCGATGTTATTAATTTAGTTATTTTGCTCACTGTGTACAATGTGCAATTATATACATATTTTTATTAAGTAACTGTATAATAAAATCCACAAGCAAATTGATCTATTCACAAAAAAAAAATTGATGCAGATTGAAAGAAAAATAATTTTCAAAATGGTCTGCTTCAAGTCCAGACTTTAAGCTTCGTGATAAAATAAAGTGTAAAGAATAAAGTATGGGACAAAGGTAAGTAAATAAAAAATATATATGACTGTGTGGAGAGGGTAACGATGGCATTAATAAAAAGAGTTTTTGATTCCCAATTATTTTTTAGGTGAATAGATTATTTCGCCAAATTTTATTGTATTTCACGGTACAAACGAATACACATCCCCTTCCAGTGACATAAAATGTATCCAACAAATAAAAAAAATAAATAAAACCTACAAAGTAGGTACTGTATCTTTCCAAATAAAATATTTAGCACAAAAGCAAAACAAATTTATTTTAGTTAGCTGTTGACAGTGTCAGTCTGGCTCATGATTGTCCCTTGGCCCGTTTCATTTATCATTTTGATTCATAGCCTATGGCCTTGAAGATAATCCAAGGCCCCAGGCGGTCAACGCGTGGGCCAGATCCACACTGGATGTTGCTATGTTAGTTAGCATCTACATAATTTTTACAATTTCACAAATTATGAAACCATCCAAAAGCCAATAACCGAAATTTAAGTTAGTAAACCCTTTTTTATTCCATTCCAAATTCGATTAAACGTTAAAAAATGTCAATAATAGTATTTTATTCACAACCATATATGTAATGATGTCATTACTAACGTCATTGAAGGTTAGAAAGTGTCATATTACACAACTCTACTTCCCTCCCTGATTTTCCACCCTCATCGATCACTTCCCGCCCTCTAAAATAATGTGATCGTTAATCTATTTTAGATAAATATTTTTTATATTTAAAAATATAACACATTGATAAATATTTTAATACCTATTTCTGGAGGGGTACAATCCATCAATTTTTCATCGGAGGACATTTTTCATGATTTATTATTCGCCAACTTGGATGGATAAAATAGATTAACGATCACATTATTTTAGAGGGTGGGAGGTCAGGGCGGGAAGTAGAGGTGTGTAATAAGACACTTACTAACATTCAATGACGTTAGTAATGACAGCATTACATATATGGTTGTGAATAATTCTTTTTACATTTAAACCATCTATAAAGCGTCGCACATATAGTTTTACACTGTACAAACAACAATAATGTTAAGTAAGATGACAAAAAAAACATGTTTCAAACTGAACGACCAAAAAGAACCATTTTTATTTCGAGTAAATCAAGAAAAAAAAATGGTTCCTGTTCAAGACTCTCGTTGAATGAGTTTCATCAACTCTTCTTACGGCCCAATTTACATAAAAGACACATACGGCACGAGTACACGACACTCATTAACTGTTATCTTAATAATGATATATGAGACGCCATTTTTAATCCAGCTCGAGCATCTGCGAGGCATCTTGAATAATGTATATCTCGAAAAAAAACCCAAATAAATAATAACTTGTACGTCTATGTCACATCCACAAACCGTATGTGTCTTTTGTGTAAAATTTCGCCTTATAGAGTATATTTTATTGGTCGTACCTAATTTGTGTTGTCTTGTGATAACGTCAGGTGGAGACCCCGCACCGTCAGATATGGTACTATTACGATCGGTATACATGATTCCCAATGGATCCAATTTTGCTATAAAATGACCACGAGCCTGCGGACATGATTTTTATGATACAAACAAATGGATGAGATAAGTGAAAGTTCATTATAACTAACAACTAATAGAATGTCAGTTGTCATTGGATTAGACGTTTATTTTGTTCTCTATACACCGTGGTTCTTCTTTCAAAGTGCATGTTTTAATAAAAGACCAAAAATATCGGTACTGTTTGCATCACTATATCTACTGCTACTGCACTATACCAGTTTAGTTGAAAACCTTACTGCATCAGCTTAGTCAGACTTTCATTTTTCCAATGTCCAAATGGTGACTTGAATCTTAGACATCACTTTCGCTGGTCATTCCATGACCTAGACCAGTCATCGTCTAGCAAATGTTTTTTGTCCTGACAATATGATCTTTTTCAGTGACTTGAATATTAGCAAAGATTACAGAATAAAAATATAAAATGTTTCACTCCAGGGCGATTTTGATTCAAGTTGCTGTCCCAAACGGACGCCGCTCTCATAAATTATGTTTACGACTCGCTTTTGTTGTCAATAACGAGACCGGTAGATACCAGAGAAGCTCGAAAAGCTTATTTATTTTAAGCTATAAATCTTGACAACGGTAGCTGGAACGCTACCGAAACGTCGAAATGAAAAATAAAAAACACTATTGTGGTTTGATTCCCAAAAAAATAAGAGAAAAAATAAAAAGTAATGCCACAAGGAACTTACAGAAGATAACAAAAATAATAATTAATACACCACAATTCACTATATTTATAAATGTATATTATACTGCTCGCTTTTTGTACCTTTTTACTTTTTCTTTTTCATTAAAATACCTACAAAGTATATGAACAAGACTAAAAGTCTTTTTAGTAACTCATAGGACGGCCGGTATCGGTATATTAATCATAGATATGATAAACTATTCTTATTCAACAGGTGACTAACAAGTACATTCAACTAATAGGTAAATTTAGTAGATGCCATTATTCAGTAGCGGTTCAACTTTCGGTTCGCTCGGTTCGCAGTGCGTGGTTAAAATTAATTTTATTTTTTTGAGTTCGTTTATCGTGAAGTGTAGTGTAGTGTAGTGTAGTGTAGTGAAGTGTACCCACATGGAAGGCGTGGATTAGAGCTAGATACATTCTTCTAATGGGGTAAATTTTATTTTTTTTTATACTTTTAATTTTAAACGAATATTTCTTTAGTTGGGTTTTCTAAATTAATTTGATTATCAGTATTGATATTTTAGTCATTTATAATCCATTTTTGTATTCTTTTAATGTTTTTTTTAAACAAAATACTCAAAAGCCGGCCGGTGAATATTCCTATGAGAAATAATTATTCTTATATAAGAGGTGAATCATATATTGCTACCTCTTATTGAGGCTGCTTTGGGGAATATTAAATGAAAATATACTTTGTATCTGGTGTTCGAAATAGACAATTCTTCTAATGGTGAAATTTTTTATTTTTTTCATACTTTCAATTTTAAAAGACTATTACTTTAGTTTTTGCTTTCTAAATTAATTTGATGATCATTATTGCTATTTTAGTCATTTATAATCCCTTTTTGTAATCTTTGAATCTTTTTTTTTATAACAAAATACTCAAAAGCCGGCCGGTGAATATTCCTATGACAAATAATTAGAGGTGAATCATATTGCTACCTCTTATTGAAGCTGCTTTGGGGGAATATTAAATGAAAATTTTATTTGTATATGGTGTTTGAAATTTATTTTATTTTTTGTTTCAAGAAATCTGGAGTGTACTTGAATGGTGTACCTATATGGGATCCAGGGATTAGAGCTTAACACATTCTTCTAGAGGGGTAGGTTTCTATTTTATTTATTGGTAGTTATTAGCATTAAATAAATATGTACATTCTTTTCATTTTTTATCCCTTATAAATAATTTTTTACAGTAAAATATTGATTTTTAATATAAAAAAGAATGTTACAATTGTGTATTTGGTTTTAATTTGCTTATGTGCATTTTAAAATTATTTTGATTATCAAAATTGAAATATTTTGTTCATTTAAAATCCATTTTTGTATTCTTTTACTGTTTTTTTTTATACCCAAATATTCCAAAATATAAAAAGACGGCTGATAAATATTCCTATACATGAAAAATAAGGGTTCTTATATAAGAAGTGAGTCATGAGATCTTGTACTCGATTTTAATGTAGTTTAAAAAAAAAAATTCGTTGATTTTTTGTCAACGGATTTCTGTAAAACCCTCAACTGTTTTTGCAACTTACTTATCATTTTTATGGTAACATTGCAATAATTATCTATTTCTTGTTTTAGGTAACATAAAATATATGTCTATCCCAACAAAGTGAGTACATTTTGAATTTCTATCATGCATCATCTATATTTGTAAAATGTATACCCCTATTGTTTCGAAATAACATTTTTTTACAAGTGTCAGTGTGAAAAGTGAAAAGTGAAAACCCAGGTAAGCAATGTAATCATTTAAAATATTATTTGTATATTATACTACTTTTCTTTGCAGGTTCTTCTTTCAAAAGACATAGATCTAGGTTGTTGCTCACATTCACTCAAAAATATCCTGCCCTAAGTGAGCTGTGTCATTCCATATACTTTACAAACTACTATCCAGTCTTTAACAAGTTGGTGCCTTTTTTCCAAAAGAAATGGGTGAGTTATGTTGCTCCGGTTTCCTGATCCTGATTTTTGTTGAATTTTTTTAATTTTGTTTGATTTTATGTTTCAGAAATTTTTGCCCAGTTTTTACAGGTTCCATAGGTTCCATCGAATTTTCGTTTAATTTTTTAATTTTGTTTGATTTTCTGTTGCAGAAATGGTTGCCCAGTAGGTCTGTCAAAATATCGTGAAAGCCAACATTGTTATATGCAAAATGGCTACTTGTAAGTTTTTCCCACTATTTTTTTTTATCAAGTTTTTGGTGGATTTTTTTAATTTTGTTTGATTTTCTGTTCCAGATTAATTAATATTCATTTTCGACTTTTTCAGTTTGAAGCAACCGAACTTTTTTTTCAGCCTTAACAATTTTTAATTTGCCTTGTATTATGTTGTTTGGTTTTTGCATGTTTTTCTTAACTGGGTTTTAAATTTAGATGATCAAGCTTGATTGTTGTAGGGGCAGGTGAAGTAGTGGTGGTTTTAGATAATTATTATTTCGAATTTTATATGTAGATATATCTTAGGCTGTAATTTGTGTAAAAAGATTTGTTTCACTCATTATTTTCTTACCAATGTTCTCATTTTTCTATACTTGTAAAAAAATGTATTTAATCCTGTTTGTAAATTTTTATAACTGCACTTTGCTAGTCAAGACAAACTTCTGGCAGGGTGCAGCCGGTAGAAAAACATGCTGTAAGCCGGTGGGGAATATTTTCCGTCGGTTGTGAATATATTTCAACCGGTTGATTATATTTTCTACTGGCTGCGACATCGTCCAGTCATGAGAGAAAACCTTCATCTACAAGGAGCAATTAACTTCCAGTCACGATTACCTATACACTGTGGTCCGAAATAAGGAGTACATTTTTTAATTGAAAATATTTTTTTTGTTTTTTGGGTGATTTATTTTGTTTTTGCAGGGCTAATAACCTAACATGTCCTCAACATGTTAATCCGGTTGATTATTCAATTTGGGGAATTTTCGAACAAAATTTGTATGAGGGACAACAAATACAGGGGTAATTAGAGAAATATATATTTAAATTAATAGGATTCTTTATCACAAAGGTTTATTTTTAAATGTTAATTATTTCGAAAAATGTTCAGGATATGAATTTGAAAAGGTAAGTAAAAAATAAACTTGAATTTTTAAAATTAATCAATTCACAGTTTTTTTCCAGCATCTTAGTAATTTTGTGATACTTATTGATAATCTAGCAGATATTTATCACAAATTCAATTAAATATACTCATTAGAGCCACCGCAGAATAATAGGGCCACTAAATCTTAAATTTTGATCTTTAAATAACGCGTATTTTTTGGATTGACAAGGTTAAAACAGTGAAAAGAGAAGCAGCTGCAGGATACCTTTATTAAAATTTTTTTATAAATGTAAAATATCAAGTTTGGAGTTTGGTTTATGTGTTAAATTTAATGTATTGTCTTCCAAATCTTTCAATATACATTTGAGAGTAAAATATATACGGACTCTGCTATAGAGACTGGCATAATATTTGAAAGGAAATTGATTACATGGATGATGAAAAGAAAATTTAGTAAATTCGTTCAAAAGGAACTGACCAATTCCCCTTTGGTTAGCTATAGAATAGAATTTTTGTGTTTTCTTGCTTAATGTAGGTACTTGTTTATATAATATCCTTATTATAAAAATGAATCCGTAATTTTGTATTAGCAAATATTACAAAATATTTAGTGTTTAAGCTTTGCTATTAAAGGGAAAAATATTAATATGACTTTTTGCTCATTTCAACATTTAATTAATAAATTTAAAAAATCTATACAACATAAATAGTGAAACATCTTATATTTTTATCCTGTAATCTTTGATATTAGGCGTCACTTATGCTGGTCATTTCAAGACCTAGACCAGTCATCCTATAGTTTATTTGGACCATTAAGAAGAATTTTTAAACTTCAATATTACAATATGAACAGATTGGAAGAAAATGTTGAATGCTACCTATATCCTTTTCATCTGTGTATCTAAATTTTCAACATCTTTAATATGGTAAAAAAGGAAAACTTTTCGAGCTGTTAGTGATTCTGAACTTTTACTTTTACCATGATTCAATATGCCGTTCGTACTTATTGAATAATTTTTGTTAGAGAAAATCTGTTGAACCACTTTTTTGAGCTTCATATATATGTACAGTGTGTTAATTTAAAAACCAATATTAATAACAATGAGGAATTTTCAATTTTTTTATGATGAATTTTTTTATAGATTATGGATTTTTATATAAAAACCTACGAATTTTAACACGTTGACTAACGAACTTGATTTACAATTTGTTCCAAATCATTTATAAAAGCAGCTATTGATAGCAGATTATTTATTTTTATTTAAAAAAGTGTAAGAATCTTTAGGTATTTCAATCCAGATATGAATCATAGCTTTTTAATAACACACCTGTACTGTAACCAAATGAACATACCTATGAAATTAGTAACAGTCTGTGAATTTTTTTTTTATAAAAATGTATTAAAATCATGTTTTTGTTGATTCCCATTGATTAATGTAATGTAATTTCGATGGCATCTGTTTTGTATTTTATTTTTCGATATTGATAAATATTATACAGCAGACTTAAAAAGCGTTGTTTATAAAAAACGCTATAATTAGTTTTAGTTACCAAAATTAATTGATGAATATATAAATTTTTCAATAGAGGATACTTTTTTTGTTAAAAAAACATTAATAAAAGAAGCAGGAAATTGATTCGTTTACCCACACACACCTTAGGGCCGGTTCTACAATTTGAGTATTTGCTATACAATATGTCGGAATCATATAGAAAACTTTTTTATTATCAATTTTAGGAAAAAAAGTTATTCTTCATAAAAAGTTCTGCATTATCTAAAACCTATAATGCAGTCATCAAATATCAAAATTTTCAAGTCATATACGAGGTTAGTCGAAAAATATTACTAAAAAAAGTTGGATGTGTCGAAGCATTGCTATGAGTCAAAATTAAATTTGTTTGATTCTAACATTAATATGATGTTAACTTTATAACTTAGTGTTTGAATGTACTTTATTATTTGCAAAATAAATGAATATGCACTTATTCCGCGTTTTAAATGCCAAATTATTAAAAAACATGGAAAACCTAAAAGATTATCATGAGCTTTGAGATAAATGTTCATTCAAAATAGAAACGTTTCAATTTAATTGAATGTAATGGGCTCATTTACATATTTTTTTTATTTTACCATTAGGAAGAGCACATCATTTTGAGGCTCTGTGTAAAAAATTAGACGTCAGCGGGACTCCTAAGTCGCCTAAAAAAATTATAAACATTAAACAGCGCTCCTTTCCGAATTTCAGGCGTGACGTCATCGCATATGAAATCTCTCGTTCAAAGAGTGGATACCGCGCCGATCAGTTTTCGGTCAGATGACTACTTTGCTAGTTACAGTACTTTGCTTGCTTATATGCTTATTATTTTTTATTATACGTTTTAGCAAACTCTAAACAGTGTTATGTTTGTGAAATAAGAATGTTTAAAAATAATTTGAACTATTCGACACAATGGACCAGAAGCAGAGTAAAAATAAATATTGTGTGGTTCCAGAATGTAAAAGTACTACGATTAAAACATCTAACCAAACATTTATTTCTATTATTAAGGATGCAAAATAGCGGAATGGCAGAAAAGCATAAAAAGACTCAAAGCATTTACTGATAAGTCAATATACTTTGTGTATTTTTAGGATTTAATTTTTCTTCAATGAGAATCGTTATAAATTACCTTATAAAATATGTTGTGAATCCATATTGAGAGGGTTATTGAAAACCACACGCTATTAATCTAAATTTATTTAAAAAAGTAGATAATATTGTTCTTATAGCTTGTGGTGTTATTAATGTTCAAAATTATTTAATAAAATAATGGGTCAGTTCTTCACAAATTAAATTTTATTGAATACTGCTTTTTTCCAAAAAACAGGTAATCTTTTTCAGTGGATCATCAACAAAACTGGCGTACATATGTTTTAAAAGAAATTATTTTATTGCTACGGGCCCTGCGCAAAGGGGGCCCCGCATATTTGATCTCATGCTTTTTGTACTTGTCAGAGCCTAACAGCGCCTTTAGTAATTTACTACAATATTGATTAACCACAAAATTGTAACCTATAGATAACAAATGAACGTATTGAATTGTTTTTTTACCACTTTATACTCAAGAACTCATAGCAGATCAAGGGCTCTTTGAATTTGCTACGGGCCTCGCGCCTGCTTAATCCAGCACTGCTTACTACTTTGTTTTACGACAGTTAAAAATGATTTAAAAATGTTAGTAAACGAGCCCATTACATATTTAATCGTAGTTTTTAATTCTGATCAACTTTTTTCAGTAACATTTTTTGATATTGTCAAATTTAAAGGTACTTTACTCTTGAGTGAAACTAATATTTTTCGACTAACCTCGTATACGGCTGAAAAATTTGATATTTGATGACTGTATTATAGGTTTCAGATAATGCAAAACTTTTTATGAAGAATAAGTTTTCTTCCTAAAATTAATAATAAAAAAGTTTTCCATAAGATTCCAATTTGGGGGGACATATTGTATAAATTTTTCAATAGAGGATACTTTTTTCTTAAAAAAACATTTAAAAAAGCAGAAAATTGATTCTTATTCATTTACCCACACACACACACACTATATTGACCGGTGTCAACTATTCTTCTTATAATAATATTCCCCACATGGCATATTCCATTAAATTATATTCAGAAGGCTTTGCTGGACAATTAGAGCCAGTTCTACAAATTGAGTATTTGCTATAATATATAGGATAACAAGTCACTACTGCATTCCTGGATATTTTTCAAAATGTTATTAAGCACAAAGGTTATTTACTTTTTTTTTGTAAAAAGTTTGTTTTTTTTATTTCCGATGAATTTTCTTTTACTTAAAATAATCATTGCCAAAAATATTTTCAATCCCTTACCTGATAACTTCTAATGATGGCTTGGACAGCCAAATGATCATCAATGGCCTTTTCGCTAACAGGAGCTGCACCAAGAGCTCCTGAACCGGCCAAGGCTGGCAAAAGGGATGAAACTGGTAGTTCATTTCTACCTAGGGGTGCTAAAGATGGTGGTGCTTGATAACCAACACCGCCTTGGGAAGAATTTCGAAAAAATGAGTCCCATGACTGCAAAAAATTATATAAGTTAGTGAGTGTTATACAAGGTGCAGCAGATAAATTTGTATGGTATAGAATATAATAAAAAAATATATAACTTTCTGTACAATAAAACCAATGTTATTAATGCATTTTTATTTTTCATCCCATTGGGGTGTTGGAAGACCATAGAACATATTAATAATTGTTTTTCAATGAATATGCAGTATAATGTTATTAAAATTAAGAAATATCAAAGGAGCTCAAGTGATTATATAAATATATTGGCAAGCTGAACAGGCAATAAAATTCCACTGTATTTTCAGTTGTATTTTTAAACAGAATAAACATGCTACATTAATTCAAATTAAACTGTATATAAAACCCATTTTATTAGATTTGCTAGGAGTATCAAAAGAGCTGATCAAATATAAAAATTGGATGTTCCAATTTATAATTTTTTTCCTTGTATAATTTGATTTACGTAAATATTAATAACTATATAACAATTAGCAGCACAATTGTGTTCTGTGATATAACAAAACAACTTGTTGAAATTGAGAAAGATTATAAGTAAAGAGAATAGAAATAAAATTTAGAGCAAATTCTTCATTCATTGTAATTATAACAATAATATATAGTTAGTTGACTTACTGCATGTACACTAGATGGATCCACTAACCAGGCATTGTACATGTCTTCAACATATTGACCTGAGCTACCGTTTAGGAACGGTTCAGAGGCAGCGGGAGCACTGTAACTTCTAGTTGGGCTGTTTGTTAGACAAGCAGCATTTTTGGTGAGTAACCATGTGGCAAACTTTTGTCCAGATGGACTCACCACACTACTCAGTGTCCGTTGCATGGTCTTAATTTAGTCTGGAACAAATAAAGAGTGTTACCTAGTGGTGGGCATTGAACAAATGTCTTACTGTATTTTTTGTATCTAAAAGTACAAAATTCAATTTCAAATTAACAGGATTAATTGATAAAAATATTTTTATTTAGATAACAAGTAATTTAAATTTCATAACATGAAGGTGTAAAAATTGCCAAACACAACAAAAAATGTTAATGGATCACTCATAATAAAGTTTGAACCTACTTAAGGGTATAAATGGTATTTGGAATGTTGCAATATAAATATTTCTAGTGCCTATCGTAACACAGAAAAATAGATGTATTGAATAGTTCAAAAATAAATGGAATTTGTATGTAAATTTATACAATATTATGCAAATTTCAAAGTGGTTTGTGTGAGTTTACGTTTTTTGTAAATAACAGTATCTGAGTCATATCATTCATTTGAAAAAAAAAGTAGAATACTGTGTTTGCGTCAATGTTCATAACCATACTTTTGATATGAATTGTTTTCCTTCCAGACTTCCTTTTAAATAATATTTTTATACTAATGTAAGCGATTAAAAAGATTGTCACGTGTGTTCTAAATTTACCTTAAAATTTGGCAGCTGTCAGTTGGATACAACCTCAAAAATGTATATATGAAAATTGCAATATGTTAACCAAAATAAATTAGATTTGAGCTGTTACCTTGTCCTATATTTTTCTACAAAACGAACTAATATGAATAGCCTGTGTCCTTTCAAATTTACAGATCCCGACCAACCACAAAAAAGTCGTTATATAACAGTCAAATAACGGTACGTAATGGAAGGATATATATAGTATTGATACAAATAATTCACTTACCTTTCTGTTTTTGATTTTAATCACCTAAGCACCACAATACCAGTCTACACTATCCCTTTGCAGTATCAAATCAAATTAATTTCGATTGATTTATGATGGACTGAAACTTGACCTTGAGATTTGACAATTGAAATGGTTGATGATGACAGCTGTGGCATACTATCCTGAATTTTTATTTAACCTACAGGTTTGAGTGGGATTAACACCATCATAGATACGCTTCTACAGATTTATTTTATGGGATTTACCTACTGTGAGATTAGACACTTTTAGCTGGTCATAAGATTTTACACGTATCCGTATCCGTATTGGAGTTACGTTGACGTAAAGAAATTGTCAAGAAAGCCTTTTTAGCAGAAAACGAATCGCTTCATTGTTTCTAATTGTATAACCTCAAAGTTTTTTTATTTTACCTTTTTATATTTCTGTAAAACGTAAAATGGGGGCGATATTAAATAATCCATTGCTGCTAGACGAGGAAGATGATGTGATATAGCACAAATAGCACGGAATAGTGTCTTTGGTCGGGATACGGATACGTTCAAGTATACGGAGTAGGGTACGTAACAATACGTTCAACGCATCGTATCGGCTGAGACGTAAACATGCGCATTTTGTTACGTATACGGATACGTGAGAAATTCAAGACAAGCTAAAAGTCTCTATTAATTTTTTAGGATGAACGTTGGCATTTGTAAATAAAACACATAGATAAATCTATCTTTTATTTCACCTTACTTTGAAATGAACTTTGAACTTGATTTACTCTTACTAAATTTGTACAATATTTTCGGCATGGTCAAAAAATTTAGATTTTCAATGCATCTTCTTGTAGCTGTTTAGTTTCAGCACCATGTTTGTATCGGAAACCTGTAGCGGGAGTGGAGGATACAGGTCGTCCTACGTAACTAAGAATTGGAATTGAAACAAAAAGTTATTTAACTGGATATCCCTGTTGTATTACCCAGTAAATTATTCAATTGATATTAGTATGATTCTCACCTAACTTCCCTGGGGTCCTTCAACGCTTTCAGTATGGTCCTTAAGCGAGGCTCCAAATGATCCCAAAATCCTTGATTTTTATGCTCTTCTTGCAGCCAACAAATTTTTGCTTTGGAATATTTTTGTATTTCTTTTTTTACTAAATCAAAGGGAAATGGTGCCAGCTGAAAATTATATTATTCAAAATTTAAATCTTCATCAACCTTTGGTTGGAAACTTTAAGAAACAAAACAATATAATTATCCACAATGAAATGAGGGCTTCCTATATGACATACTAACTTGTTCTATACGGACTAGCGCTATTCTTGACTCCATCTGTTTATCTTTTATAGCATTTCTAATCCCATAAAATACTTTCCCAGTACAAAACATTAGTTTTTCAACTCCGGCAGGTTGCGATCCTGCAGGACCTCCATCCGGTATAACCCTTTGGAATTCAGTGCCTTCTTTCATATCATCGAAAGAACTCCTAACTTCTGGATTCCGAAGAAGACCTATTTAAACAAAAAGTGAAATAATTGAATATTCTGGGTATTCTTGGATATACTTGGCTTTGGCAACACTGCTGCGATTTTTAGGTGTTTTGGTGAAGCGGGAATTCCCTTATAATGTCATTATTTGGTATCGTAGCAGTGACAAAGTAGCAGTTTAACACCCATCTCTATCACCTAACCCTGCTTTATTTTAAAAAAGAAGAAAAACTGTGTACTTATACGTACTTTTTGGTGTCAACAATACCAAGGGTTTTCTAAATGGCAACAATATTTGTCTACGCAAAGCGTGAAAATGATTAGCTGGCGTAGAGCAATCAGTAACAATCCAATTTATATTCTTGATATGCTGTAATGGTGTAATCTTGCCATCGGGCATAACGTCAGGATCTTCTGCGACCATATCCAAAATTCTCTCTGGTCTACAGCTCGAATGCTCAGGTCCGGCACCTGTATTCAATCGAAATGAATAAAAACGGAAATTTTGTGGAGGTTAAGAAATAAATTACCTTCCAAGCCGTGAGGTAACTGTAACACAAATCCTGATTGCCTTGCCCACTTATCCTCAGCACCAGATATCATTTGATCCATGATGGGTTGCGCTACATTGGCAAAATCTCCAAATTGAGCCTCCCAAATTACCAATGCGTTAGGGTTGACAAAAGAGTAGCCGTGCTCGAATCCCATGATTGCATATTCGGCAAGCGTGCTGTTGCAAATTGTATAATTAGCCTGATCCGCGTAAAGGTGATGAAGAGGGCTGAAAAAAAATGTTTATAAGTGTGTCGCTTTCATTTCTTTCACTATCAAATAAATGTCACTGTACCAATAGATCTCGTTATCTATATCTTGATGGTGATAAATGTGATGTCGATGTGAAAACGTTCCTCGTTCCACATCTTCGCCTGTTATTCGAACGGGAATGCCTTCTTTCAACAAAGATCCAAATCCGCAAGCTTCAGCCATAGACCAATCGACTGTACGTTTTGCTAGCATTTCTTGTCGATTTTTCAACACTCGTACGAGCCCTGGCAAATACGTAATTGGTTAACGAACTAACAAAATATTAAGCCACAGTACAAGGTCTCTAAAGTACATATCTCCATGGTACATAAGACGATATTTACCTTGTACTGATAAGACGCAAATACGCCGAAACTGAAAATGAAAAACTCCTAAATGTTTGCAACTCTCACTACAAATCATCAACCGACTAATGATCTCTGGGGGTCTATTCTTAAACAGTGACATTTTTTGTCGCATGCGAGATTTTACTTCTTTATATACATCCTTAATTGACAAAAGTATAATCTCGCATGCGACAAAAAATGTCACTGTTTGAGAATAGACCCCCTGTTCTCACAGACAGTCTTTGACAATCCGGATTCGGCGCAAAGATTGTCTGTGGTGCTGGTGAGAACAGACCTGAAGTTAGCATCTTCCTGATTAGAAGTTTTATGAGCGAATAGCTAGTTATCAGAAGGCCATTCGATCGAAGATCTGTTTTTACTGTCAAAATCAATACAAGACAATTAATAGTGTCTACGAGCTTCACTTTAATATAATATTTTTAACTTTTACTGTTGGAATTACAAACTCCTAAGCTATTAAATAAATGTATGTACTTCGGACCTCGATTTCAAAAAAGAATTGTGGTTCTATGTCAAACCTTTTGAACCTAACTTCTCACAGATTACGAGTCCACAGAGTATCTTGAATTTTACAAGCACGATGACGTATTCCCACACATTTTAATCGAGCTTCTGACTGAAAGTTAGTACGGGCTACCTATGTACTTTAGAGACCTTATTAAATACGTACCTTTGTGTAGAGGGAATTTAGCCGGATCGGGTGGTAATGCAGAAATGACTTTGCAAATGTGCATCAGCGTTTCTTCCTTTACTCCAGTTGGACTAATCTTCGATTCGTCCTTTCCTATTTCATTCGGACGAAATGTTTATTATACAAGCATGAGTTTTATAAAAAAAATAATAACCTTCAAAGAAAGCATCCCACGGTGTATCCAACCAATCATGCAGACTTAGATGTTTTTCAAGTCTGGATTTTTGAAATTCATCTTCCAATATTTTCAAATATTCGTTCTTAACTTCAGTGACCTCGGCTTCGGTGACAACTTTTTCAGCTACGAGTTTTTTGGCGTATTGTTCGAAACACGGGACAATCTTACCTATTTTTTTGTAAAGTACCGGCTGAGTGAAGTTAGGATCATCCACTTCCTGGTGACCGAATCTTCTGTAACCCACCAAATCGATCACAGCGTCTCTACCGAATTTTTGTCTCCATTCGGCTGCCACTTTTGCCACATGAACTACTTTCTCGGGAAAATCTGCGTTCACGTGAAAAATGGGAGCATTTATCGATCGTCCAATATCTGAACAAATAAAACAATCATTTTCAACTGTTTTTGTGACTCACTATAATAACTTCTATTCACCAGTGCAATAAGGAGATGATCCTTGAACTCTTTTATCAGTGGTGAAACCAATTTGATTGTTGGCAACTATGTGTACAAGTCCGTGTGTTGTGTAACAAGGCACTTCAGAAATATTCATTAATTCGAAATGTATTCCTTGACCTGTAAAGGCTGCATCTCCGTGAATAATAATTCCCATAATCTTAAAAAATACACAAGAGTAGGTATATTAGTGAAATCATATTGTTAAATATGAAACAGTCTTTTGGTAGTTTGCTAAAATTATAATTTGCAAAAATCATTTTGAAAAACTTTTAAACAGAATATTTCAAACGATAACTGAAAATTAAGCATTTCAGTACTGGGACTCTGCACAATATAGAATTCTACCGGTCGCTTTCTCTAGTATTAATCACTACTATCATTCCAGTCGACAGCACTTGAAAGTCTCACTTTGTATACTATCGACAATATTCTTTTATTTCTGACCTATTAATATAGAGTTTTTATCGTCGACATATGACGTGTGAATGAGTCGATAATGGAATTCTATATTGTGCAGAGTCCCAGCGCTGAATGTTTGCAACTCTCACTACAAATGATCCACCGACTAATGCTGAAGTTAGCTTCATTCTGAGGTTATATGTTTTATGAGCTGATAGCCAGTTACAAGAAGGCCACTATATTTTGAAGATCTGTTTTAACTGTCAAAATCAATATAAGACAATTAATAGTGTGTATATAAATATTTTTTTCAAGTATTTTTCAAGTTAAATTGATATTTCTAATCATTTCTCCTAGAATTACAAACAGACAGCTCCTAAGCTATCCAATAAAATATAGTCTGTACTTTTGCTTCGCTTTCTTTCAGTAACGATTTTAAAAAAGGATTGTGGTACTATATGTCAAACCTTATGTAGCTAACTTCTCTTTTAAAAAGCGTGCATCACATCGTGAATGACGGGGTAAGTAAATCATCAAAAAATTGAATTTGAAATTGAAAATTGTCCACTACTGACTTTTATAATTGAATTAGGGATATTTCTGATATCAAATTTTAATATTACAACCGACAAAACTAGCAAAGAAGGATAAGGAGTACCTTAAAATAGATGACTGTAGAGATAAAGAACATTTCACAAAAACTATCGCATCACTCATTATTTTTTGAATATTTTAAATGTGTTGCCTGTTTTTCGATATTACGAATTAAAACACCAATAGATACGACTTTTGCAACATTTATTTTATATCAGTTTAATCTACAGAGGACTAAAAGACATAGAAAACATCTATACAAAAAAATGAACGGTGCTTAAACCAAAACCAGCCAATGAATTTCTAATAGCGTGTGTTGCCACCCCTCGCTTTAATTACAGCTTCCATATTCGTCTTGGAAGGCTTCTGAACAGGTTCTGGACGTATCCTTGCGGCATGTTTTTCCAGAAGTTAAAAAGAACATTTTGAAGATCATCTAGTGTTCTTATTGGTGCCTGATGTTGCTGAATTTGCCATCCTAGATGGTCCCAGACATGCTCTATTGGGTTAAGGTCCGGGATACGTGCAGGCCAATTCAGAGTGGGTATCTCGACCTCTTCTAAGTACTGCCGAACCACTCTAGCAGCGTGTGGACGAGCATTATCGTGCATTAGCACAGAGTTGTCGCCGATATGAGGCATATTGCGGCCCTCGAAAGAAATTCCTCCCCAAACCATGATAGAGCCACCACCAAAGCTTTCAGTTTGACAAAAATTAACCTGATCGTGCCGTTCACCACGTCGCCTATATACTGGTACACGCCCATCTGATGAATACAGACAAAATCTTGATTCATCCGTGAATAAAATATTGGACCAATCTTGAATATTCCAATTTGCATGTTCTCGAGCAAATTCCCGATGTTCTCTGGTAAGACGTGGACCTCACTCTGGCTCGTATACCTGCTTCTCTCAGCCTATTTCGAACTGTTTGTAGGCTTATTCGGACATTACGAGCAGCCAACAGATCTGTTTGCAGCCTTCGATTGGTGGTATGCCTAATTCCTAACGCCGTTAACCTTAAATAACGATCATCTACTACCGAAGTTACCCTTCCGCGGCCTTGTCTGGTTTTTCTGGGTAGCTGCCCTGTTTCTTGGTAGCGAATAACAACTCTGGATATGGTGCTTTGTTGAACTCCAATTACCCGGGCGACGTATCTTTGACTGCGGCCATCTTGTATGAGCGCGATGATTCTAGCGGCTTCTTCATTCGTCACATGTTTTGTTAAACGTTGAGGCACATAAATTATTAACAAAATAAATTTTAATTTTCACTATACAATAACACAATTTGCTTAGAAAGTTCTCGATCTCAAGACAGAAGATTTACTCGATCATTTTTGATTACAAAAAAATTTGTAAAAAATTGCGTGATGATGTTGTGCCCATGATAAGAAACCAGAAATATCTATTAAGTTGATACATATACAGATTGTCCCAAAAAACTAAAATTAAGTATTAAAAATATCCTAAAATACCAGTGATGCGATAATTTTTGTGGGGTGTTTATGTAAAATGAGATTAGTATTGTTTTTCTTACTTTTTTTCCACTATCGTCACCTTTGAAAAATTGCTCGCCTCTAACTTTACCCAACACTGCCGGTAAAGCACACCCCAGATGCGATGGATTCGCTACCAAGGCAATTTTTATATTTTTCTTTGTTACGCGATTCATTCTGCAAAAAAAAACATTAAAGTTTTTTAACAAATCATCGACAAAAATGAAACTTCTATCTCTAAAAGTTTATACACCTAAATTTCAAGGTTAAATTGAATTTTCACCTGGCTGTAAACACTCCTAAATGATACTTGACGTCACCGGAACAATGTTCGAAAGGCTTGAGAGGTTCAAAAAACGCAAATGTTTGAACCAAAGACTTCCGACACACGTTACATAAAATATTCAAGCGGCCTCTATGAGCCATTCCGATAACGAACATTTCAACGCCAAGCTCCGATGATCTATCTATTATCGTTTTCACGCACGGTATCAAAGCTTCCAAACCATCTAGACCGAATCGTTTTTCCGATGGGTACTTTTTGGAACAGAAATTCTCAAATCTAAAAAACATACAACAATATTAATTTACTTGAAAGCAAATAATAGTACGTCATCGAAGCTCCTTTTACTTCTTTTTCCTCATTCTTCTTTTTTATATTGCCCAATATATGGGACTCTACAGCTCGAGCAGAATTTCACAAAAAAACGGCTCCTTTGAACTAGGTCCCTACAAGAACACCCTTAGCATCTTAAATATATTTAAATTTACTAAAAATGTTTAGGAATCTCCTAGGCTGGAAGGATCACACGCACCCTTTCCCTTGTAACAAAAGCTGATCAAAATTTTAACCTTAAAAACGTTGTTAGGGATGGATTCGATCACTTACAGCTGAGCTCTGGCTAGTCTGGCCAAGGTAAGTTTTTTTTTATCATTAGAAATTTCCGTCGACCCCGGAGGCTCGAATCGATCTCGTATCCAATCACACTGCTCCACAGAATTAATAAACATATATTCTAAGCCTATATTTTCGCAGTAAGCTTTCTCCAGCCTTTTTATGATTTCACGGAGAGTTAGATATGATTCTTTACCGCCTATACTAGTGGTGCGTGGAAGTTTGAACTTCCTGTCCAAATCGGCTGGATCTAAAAAAAAGTATATCTTAAAATAAGGTTAACTTGCGATATCTCTGTGTTTTAATTCAAGATATTTAGTGTATATGTGGTTGCATAATATAATGAAAACGTTTGTTATTGGTATAGGTATGTTAATTGTTTGTGTCTTAATTTATAGGGGGAATTATGAATGATTGTGCACGGACTTACCGATTTTATACCTAGGGGAAATAATATCTGGAGGATCACCTCCACTTTTACTCTCTCTTGTAGCATTCATAGTTCCTAGTGGATCCAATTTAGACAAGAAATGTCCCCGAACCTATAAAATATTCACCATCATTTAACGATAAACTCTGGGCACATTGCCAAGGTTTGAAAAACATTTATAAAGGTGCATCAATAATTTTTTACCGAGATCCATGTATAAACCCTTAGAACATAAAACAGACAGGAAGGAGTCTTGTCACTCATTAGCTGTATAAGAAAATGCGACGGAAGTCGCCATTTGCAACACCCTAATTATGACTCATTTGTGAAGTTGACGTTTACTGACGTAGATTGTGGGCACGTTTTTTTACATCATTTATTCACCATTGGTCGAATGACGTCAGTCTACGATGCAACGACATGTTGGAGTCATCAGTGGCACATAAAAAAAAGCAGATGTTATTTAAATCATCTGACCACTGAAAATCTATTTCTAAGTTGATTGTTGTTAGTAGCAGTTCATCTGATAGTTCCACTTGAAATTTTTTCAATTTCTGACGCTGTTAATAGCGCCGTCAATACCTTGTTACCACATTTTAAATTTATTTCTATTAATTCGTCCATTTCTTCGACTGCTTCAAAAAATCGTTAGTTTTTTGATGTTAAGCTGTCATTTTGTGAACCACCAAACTTATCTACCACCTCGATACAACGGTGGAGTGGTTTGCAATTTTGGTTGATGCAACAGTAATAAATCAACGCGTCATTTCTTCAATCTACAATCCACCAATGAATATAAAAACGCAGTTGGTCGATTAGTGGATCTACCGGTGTATAAAAGAACATGCCTTGTTTATGTAGTTTTTTTGGTGAAAATAAGTTTAAACGAAAGTATTATCAGAAGTATTATTCTATATTCGTATTTTCATTGCTCCTAGACAATATTGTTTGTATAGGACATAGGACGTACAGCTTATGGTTTTATATTTAATACATTTCAATAAGCTACAATTTTAAAATTTCACATATCCCTTACCATATACATACCACTGTCAAAACGTAAACGACTATTCGCCATTTGCAACCTCCTATTTGGACGCAAACTTATTTGGTAAATGCTCCTTCCTGTCTGTTTTATGTTCTAAGTATAAACCTCATTACCTAACCTTAAATTTTTTGGGAAAAATAGTTCCTTTACCTACACATTATATAAAATCGGTTTTGATGAAATCTTACTTGGTATCCTCGAATAATAGCTTGGACTGCCATATGCTTGGAAACTGCAGCTTCCTCACCAGCCGCTAGCCCCGAAGAGCCGGCTGCTTGCTGTAGTGGTGCAGCCGCTTGTAGAGGAACATTAGCTGTAGGCAATTTTTCCAGCACAGGGTTTCCGGGATTACTTTGTCCTTGATCAGATTCTCCTAACGTCAAAACCGGATTGGAAGTATTAGTAAAAGATGGGCCAGTTAATGTTGGTTTGTCTTCGTTACCTAGCGTGGGGGGTGTGTAATACCCTGTACCTCCGTCTTTGGAATTGCGGAAAAAAGCATCCCATGACTATTTTAATGAATATAAAAACCATTAATAAAAATAAGATTTCCGATGATTATTAGTAGAAAAATGTGCGGGTTATTTTAGAGAAAAATCTAAAAAAAGATTGTTTTTCAGCATATCAATGGCAACTATTTCCTCTGATGTTTTTTTTAATAAATAAATAAGGAGCAGATGTTCCGACACGTACACGAAAAAAGTGTCTTTTATACCTGACCCCAACTCAAACTCTAACGGGCACCGCATAGGCGCGCTCTGTAGAGTCGAGCGCGCTGCGGTCAACTTAGCGGCCCTCTAGAGATTGTAATTTTTGTCAAAACTGAAAAATAAAAAAATGAAATTGTAGGTCTGAACACGCTCTACAAGTTTGACCGAACATTTTTTCGATTTCTTCCACAGCAAGAAAGAAAATAGCAAAAAACAAATTCCACTCCCCAAATTTATGTTTTTTTCTCGATCGATATGTCAATAACCATGCACGATACGTGGAAAATGTATGGGACCTTAATTATATATCGTGAAAAAATCAACAAAAAAGTATTTTATAAATATTTTCTCAACAGAGAATGATTTGGAGTTAAGCTTTTCTAGCCGCCTGAACAGCACGCAAATTTTTAAACGGATAATCTTCAAAATAGATAAGCTCTATCGATTTCAGGGAACTCGAATAATCAAAACTCACCGCATGTACTTTGGAAGGATCATTAAGCCAAATGTTATACATATCTTCGATGTATTGGGCACTACTTCCGCTTAAAAATGAATCCATGCTAGGCGGAGAATCTGATGTTGGTGGATCCACGTTTTTATGCGTTCGACATTTTATTACCTTGTCGAAAATTATTCTTCGCGGGGTATTTAAAACGGCAGCTACCAATTGGTTCATGTTTTTTTTTGAAAATAAGTCGTATACTTTTGATAAAAAACGGAAATTTTGAAAATTATGACAGTTTAACTAAAGATATTTGATGTTTGGTAAAATAATCTGATGTTGATGTTTGATTCCAGGACCGTTTCAGATTTTTTTAAATTCCTATCGGTGTTTAGATGGTTGTTCAAATTAAAAGAAAGCATTAGGATTTTTTAAATTAATTGTCAATTTTAGTTAAACTTCGTGTATAATAGCGCATAAGGGTCAATTCTACAAGAAGCGGTTAATAATTAAAGGCTGGCAATTATATTTGACAAGTTTCGGCTATAAGGAATATTTCGATAGATGCATTTTTTATTTTTGACCATGTGTTGAAATTTAACATTCGTTTACTTCTATAATGCGACCAAAGAATACACCATCCACCATCCCAAGAAGAAACGAAGCTTGTGCAATTTTACAATTCATTTTCTGAGTGCGCATGTCTGACAGTCGCCATTTTAAGCTGTTATCTGTCAATGACGTGATTTTATTATTAACCAAAGAATTTTCTTTGCTGTAAGCTTTTTGATTATTTACATATTTTTTGAGTGTTTTAGAAGATAAAATTTGTTTACGAAATTACATTTATTAGTTATGGCGCCATAAACTTGTGCAATTCGTGGCTGTCATTCAGGTGATGGTTAGGTTAGGTTAGCAATTTCGATATCTATGGGGAAAAGTTTACTGTCGCTTCTTTTTTATAACTTCGCTGTCACAGATATCAGTAAATTTTCCCAGGGTGTAAAATTTAATTCAGAATCTGGTGAAAATGTAAAATAATAAAAATTTTATATTCAAGCACCATACTTATTGTAAATTTTATATCATCATTTACTGAAATTCTTTCTACTGTAAACTGATATTATAAATATATAATCTATTATTATTGTATTGGTTTTTAGACTCACCCTATCCTACACATAGGCTACATAAAAACATACTTACACATATAATTTCGATGACAATATAGAAAATAAGAATCATTTGGTTAAACAATTGCTCATTATTTTTAATAATGGATGGTACCTACCATAGGGCCATTCGCACCGATTATCCTAAAAAGTCATACTTAGCTAAGTGACACTTATAATTTAAGTGGAACTTCGTTCGCGCCGTACCTCCCTTAACTAAGTGGGAGGTTCCATTTGACAACGCCGCAATTCTTAAAATCTTTTTTCGAAAAAGTAGATCTTGTCGGGAATTAACCAATTAACGGTAGTCGTTTGATCCAGTTTGATCTATATGCGTTTAATATTATTTGGTGTCATCTTTGTTTTTGACGTTTTGATAAGTATTTTTTCTTCCGAGTCATTTTAGTAGTTTAAATATGAGCGGAAAAAAACGATCTTGTGGAATAAATTTCACAACACGTGAAAAATCATTATTATTAGATATTATTAGCAAGTATAAAAATGTCATAGAAAATAAACAATTTCAATTTCTCCAAGAAAATTGAGAACAGTTTCCTTCGTCATTCTAAATCTAAGAAAAAACGTCTTAGGATCGAATGTATTAAAATAATCGTTCCCTATATATAACTGTCTGGGTATGCCGTATTCAATTACCTATATCAATTATTTCTAAATCGTCATCATCTTCTTAAATTTCCATTTCGATAAGACAAATTACAAATACAAAGATCTACCATCTACCAAAGCACAATTTACTCAAATCTAAACTGTCATAAATTTACTTCAAAATTAGTATTTCGAGGTTAAGTGGAACTTTAAGCCCGGGATATTTCGAGCTTAGTTAAGGTATCCTTAACGTCGCGTTAAGGGTGCCTTTAAATACGGTGCGAACGACTAAGTGACACTTAGTGAATTTGAGTGACACTTAACGTTTAAGTGTAACCGGTGCGAACGGCCCATAGAGAAATATAATATAACAGCTTGAAAAATATTGTGTTAAATATAATAAATATAAGTTTTAGCTTCTGTTTCTAAGTAGGTACCATAGACAAAATAAAATATATTATATTTCTCTATGGATTTACGCCGGATTTCGTTTCTTGTTAAGCTGGTATGTATTCTGTGCTGCTACCAGCAGCCAAAAGTGAATAATCGAAAACACTTTATAATGGGACATTTAAGAAATATATTGACGTTGACAAATGACAATCTCCTGATACATTTAAATACAGGAATATACTTCGTATTTATCTAAAATACTATATCTATGGTTGCTTCTGAAATTTTTATATAAATTAACCACAGAACTGAAGCTATGTTATAGAGGACGAATCAAATTTTTTGAATACGGTTGATCCATATAAAAACGCTCTCGGAACGAATGGGTACAGAGGAAATAACACAAAATATACAATTATTAACTATTTATTTACAAGTTTAATAAACTCTACACCCAATCCATAAATAAAAACATCAAAGTCTTCATCTCCAAAACACATCAGTCCCTTCAAATCAGCCACAGACGAATTATACTTTGAAATAACATCACAAAACACTCGTTCTCCTGTTACACACCATTTATACAAAACCAATCTTTGATCAACTGAACATGTTAGCAAATATTCTTTAGAAATAACACTTCCAGTTATTTGTGCCCAATGAACACCCGAATTCAAATATTTGTCTAACAAATGAACAGTTAACACGTTGTCGACAATTTCGAAAGTTAGCAAAGTTAAAGCTACAGCGCAGTCGTCACCAGCCGTTAGGAAAACAAACGTATCGTCTTTTATTTGAATATTAGACACTGTATTAATGCCGGATTGGTGTATTTGTATACTATCAAATGGTTTTACATCTTTGTCTGAATGTATTTCATCTAAATTCCAGAAAGTAACTTTACCATCACCGGATAGAGTTACTAGAACATTTGTATCTAAAACTTTAATACAACATAACCTAAAAATGCATTTTAATTTATAAAAAATATTTTTGTACAGTTTAATTTTACAAACACCGTCGTTTTCTATTTTAAACATTTTTATATAACCGTCTGAACAAGCTGTTAACAGTATTAAATTATCCCGCAGTTTAATTGCACACAAGTCCATTATTCTATTTTCAGATTCTTCTGAATCTATTTTTTCGTAATAGGAATAATTTTCCCTGCACATTATATTTCTTATATCACCATTCACCGGAAAATTTAAAGTCCAACAAACGATTTGTGCTCTACCACCCGCAGAAAATATTAAATATCTGTCAACGTCACTACACGCATCCAACTTCATAGCAGTAATAACTCTTATACTTGACAAGTGCGATTTTAAAGTTACTAAGTTGGTAGAACTGTTTAACTGTAGGTCTGTTACGGTGATTCGTAAAGTAGTGTCTTCGCCCCCAGATAATAAAATATAGTTTTTATTCAACTTAATTGCAGTCATTGTATTAACTTTATTCAGATGAAACGGCTCAATGAGATCTAAAGATTTGTAGGTACTTAAATCGGGTTGTATTTTATGTACAAATTTATCTTTTATATACAAAAATGTACTCTGATTATCAGACTTGTAAAAATCCCAGGATCTGTGTCCTCCACCACAAACTTTTTCCAACATTATTCTTTTCGTTTTGTAATTCCATATCACGAAATTATTACCGGAAAAAGCTGTAACAAGTTCTTCAATTATATCCAATAACCAACAATAAGGCACTTTATCTGCTGAAACTAAAACTAAGTCTGATTTGTCTTTGAAGAATGTTTTAATAACGCTATTTCTACCCAACGAGATTAACATATCTTTATTTCCAATCAAATTAGTAACTCCTAAATGACTATGAACTTTTGGTATTGTTTGTACTGGATGTATTTTTCCCAATTCAAATCTATGTAGACTTCCTTTCCGATCACCAACAATTATATCATTTTGAAATATAGTGGCTGTAGTACTGCATCTCTGTGAACTTTTTGGTAATATGAATGTTAAAACTGGTGTAATAATTGGAGGTTTTAAAGACAGAAGTGTTAGTTTTCCTTCATCTTGACAGATTAGGATAAGTTCACAAGTTAGCCAATGTAGAGACAATATTCTGGAAGAATCTTCTGATTGAAATTGTGTAATTAAATTTAAAGTTTCGTTATATTCCTTGTAAATATAAATTTGTCCATGAAAACCTAAAGAAAACTTTCAATCAATGAATATACTATTTTAAAAAAATATACTGACCAGCCAAAGCTACCATGTTTCTACATCTTGATACTTTTAATAGAACATAGCTTTTTAAATCTTCAAAATATTTGATAGCACACCATTTGAGTTTACTGCTTAAATATAACATTGCTTTTTCAGAAAATGCTATTAAATTGTTTGAAGCTAATATCCCCACTAATTTAGGCTTCTCGTTGTTTGGAAGACACATTTTTTCTTCTTTAACTCCAAAATTTAAAGAAAAAGCATAAACCCCTCCATTCCCTGCTCCTGAAACTAGAATATTTTCGTTTTCATCATAATCTAAAGCCCATATAGGACTGTTTTGATTAGCTTCAACTTTTCTGTACAGTTTTCCATCTAAAGTCCAAATATTTATTAGAGAATCTTCTCCAGCAGTAACGAAATAATCAGTTAAAACCAAGCATCGAAATATTCGTGATAAATGTCCATACACATGACACACTGGATAGATGTTAGGATGTTTTTCTCTAAGTTCTATATTAAGATCTTGTTTGTCCACTTTCCACAGAACAGCTGATCTGTCATCAGATGTAGAACATATCAAACCATTTCTTTCATTGAAATTAATGGAAAATATAACTCCCTATAATAATAAAAATGTTATCAAATTGGAAAACTTAAACTCAACTAGGAACTTACTTCATGCTTTTTGAGCCTCTTTGCCACTTTACTATATTCATTTTGATTATTATTTTTCCATAAAAGAACCTCATTAAATACTGTACCAGAAAGTACAACTAACTCATTCAATGTTTGGTAACATATATGAGCACTGTACAAAATACATTGCTCCTCACATTCATATGTTTCTAATAAATCTAATTTCAAATTCCATATTTGTAATTTATTTTGCATAGAAACAGTAGCGATTTTTGTTTCATTATGAATTAATTTGGATTCCAGAATCCAGTCTTTATAAGTGGAACGATGTATTTCTTGAATTACTGTGTAATTGTCATTTGTTTGGAAAACAAATAAAAATTGACCTCCATGTATTAGAATTTTATTTGAAAATGGTTTTATTCCGAATATATGTTCTCCCCTGGTACCATCTATATTAATCTGATTAATTAATTGGTTGTTCTTGTTACAAAATACTACAAGAGTTGCTCCTACACCTTGAACATATAATGTTGCTACCACCACTGTAAATCTCACATAAAGAAGTTACTTACCGATGAAAGTGAAATTGCTACTAACTTTTATTGCTGTTACATTAGTTTTTATAAAATGAGACTTAAATTTTAGCATTTTGTTTAAATCCTATACAATTTAACCTCACATTTTCATACCGTGTTGTTTTGACGTTGCTTTGCTTCTTCTTTTTTGTTAACTTTTTTTTACCTTCTTGAATTACTCAGTTACTTACTACTTTCATTATGTGGATGAATAATAAATTTTAAATAGATTTATACTTAAGTACTGAATTTATAAAGGCGCTTGCAATATTATCTTAATATCTCCAGTAATCGATATACTCTTTTGTTGTAGTAAGCAAAGTAATCAAATCAGAAATGTATCTACAGATGTATCCGCTTTTAAATTTCATTTTAATCTGTTGAACTATCGTTTTTATAAAGAGCGTCCCGATTTTTTGAATTACCTTTTGGAATGATAAACTTAATACTAAATTAAATGAATCTCAGTGTTTGCTCTTAGTGAACGCTCTACTCTTTGAAAAGTTAATTTCAAATTTGTGAGGCTTTATAATGGCTTTATAATAGTACCCTATGATAGTACCTACTCTATGACATCTATTGATAAAACGCTTTACTTAAATATGACAATTGTTATAGGAAACTGTAATTAAGCAAATATTGTTTTAGGTTTCACTGCCGAGACGTTCTGCGAGCCTTATCGAAGCGAATAAATTGCCTCTTAGGGGCTTAGTAAACGTTCTCAACGAAATATATAAAGGCATGCTTAGGCAACAATATTTTGCCGTATTTACCATATGCTTAAGGCACAGTATCGACCGTATACAGGAGAACAGAGGAGCTGATGAGCCCTTGCCTGATCTTAAGTATAAAGAACCCAGCAGCTTAAATATCTAATAGTACTATTTGCAATTAGGACGATACGTACACAGGTACCTTCAAACTAATAATAGCTTTTTACATGAATTCATGAATAATTTCGTCATAAAAATAAAAAAAAATTGAAATATAGGGTGACTCAACCGGATTTCGACCACTTAACAGTTTTCTTCGTATTGAAACATTCAGAATGTATTTATTTTTCGTAATATAAAATGACGGTATGAATTTAATATTCTATGGATGACCTCTTCCACATTTTCTTCACTTTCTTCTTAACGAATCTACATTTTTAAAATAAAATTCAACCCCATAAGTACAGTCGATTAACGGTCGTTGTGCTTATATTTGCCGCTTAAATGAACAAAATGTCGAATATTTTAATAAATTTTAATAAAGAGCATAATATTTTCTACAATTTTGATGCCTAGAATTTTGTTGTGCGAGCAAAACTGGAAGAGATATCAGCGTGAAATACTTTATATTTAGAGTTCTCTACGTTGTGCTTACAAGCTGCGTCGTGAGCTCCAGCGGAAAGGTGTCGATATGTCTCTAGAAAATGAGTATTAATTTACAGGCTTGGTATAATACATTGTGCGCTAGCGTTGAAATATTACTACGTAATCCACTCCATGGATTTAAAAAAAATAACTTGATTGCGCACCCTACTTATTTGTATTTAAGAAAGTTTTGATAAACTACCGAAATAAAAAAAACAGTTTATTATTATTTCTCTGGAGATAAGAAGTAAAATTCCCACCTATTCTAAGCTAAATATGTTTATTTAAATAAAATTGAGATAGCAATCTTATAGAAATTTCTTTTCGTACGTTGAATTCAATGCAATGACCCATTTACACATTTCGTTAGACGGTTGACACCCTTTCACAGCTCCCTGTATAAAAATCTCTCGATGTCTTGTCTCGGACAAGCGAACAAGTACTTCTTGCACAGTTATAGAGCCGCGGCATCACCATCTCACATGGTCCACCGGTCAAGGCCGAGCACTGGAGACATGGACTAGCCAAAGTTTTGGTTCTAACTGTAAAAAATAGTTGATCAACACAATTAGTTCTCATCTCTTTAATCTAATATTTTAAAATATTTATTAAAATTTGTGTTCTCCACAAATTTATAAAAATTTTTTTTGTAATTTATTAAATTTTATTTAGTTTATATTTTTTGCCATTTAAACTTTATGATAATAAATATTGAATTAATATCTAAATTATTTCAATAACATAAAAGGTCCAGGAAAGTTAATTTATAATAATTTTATCACCAGCTTAGGAGAAAAATTTAATATTAATTCTTTCACATTTCATTTAAGAAATACAAAACTTATTTGAAAGACTGTATTGAACTGTTCGGAATTATAAAAACTAGATAATTTTATCGGTGTTTGAGTGATGACATTGACTCCGCAAAGAACTAACATATATTCATCGCGCATCTTCGATGGTAGTTTGCAGTTTCTTGTTGTATTCTTCAAGTGATTCCAAAGACAATTGCTTTTCTTCGGCCGCCAAGGCTGCACGCTGATACCGCTGCTGCCAGTGTTCTGTGAAATAATTTTTTTTTAATAAATTTTTTTTTTCTCGTGATATTGCTTACGGAGGTAAGTTTAATTTATTTTTTAACTAATTTTTGTAGATGCATACATAACGTGTAGTACTGAAAAGTACGTACCTATTTTATTTTATTTTTTCTTATATAGATTTTTTTTTATTTTTTATTATTTTTTAAACAATATTGTGAATGTTTTTCCAAGAAAAACTGTAGAAAAAAGGTACGGAAGATCAAAAACTATTTATCTATTTATTTAAAAAAATCTGTAGTCAAAATGTCTTACATTTGCATCTTCACGACTCAAACTATTTTATTTACCACTAGAATATTAAAAAAAAACAAAAGTCATCAAATTGGGTATACAAGCAAGACTGACGTGATGAGGTTGAGGTATATATCTCTTTACACTCGTCAAATATGACAAATATAGTATTTTTAGAGTAATTAAAAAAACTAGTTTACCAGGATATGTTTATACTTTGTTAATTAGAATTTAAAACTTCACATAAGCATATAAATATTTGCATAATAAAAATTAATAAATGCAAGAGTAAAAAATGCTCTTCAAAATCCTCTATAAATGATTTTAGTTCCTCGTATAAATTTAAGAGCTCCTTGTATATTATATCAAACAGTATACTTACCTAACTGGTACATCCTGTATATTTAAAAGATCGAAATAAGGAACGGAAGATTAAAAACTATTTATTTTTAAATATCTGTAGTCAGAATGTCTTATATTTGCACCTTTACGACTCAAACTATTTTATTTATCACTGGAATATTAAAAAAAAGCAAAAGTCGTCAAATTTGGCGTACAAGAAAGACTGACGTGATGAGGTTGAGGTATATATCTCTTTACACCTGTCAAATATGACAAATACAGTTTATTTTCAGAGCATTTTAAAAACTAGTTTACCAGGATATGTTTATACTTTGTTAATTAGAATTTAAAACTTCACATAATCATATAAAGAGTTGCATAATAAAAATTAAGAAATGCAAGAATTTAAAATGTTTTTCAAAATCCTCTATAAATGATTTTAGTTTCTCGTATAAATTTAGAAGCTCCCTGTATATCATATCAAATAGTATACCTACCTGGGACATCCTGTATATTTAAAAAGAAGATATTTTTCAAAAAAATTGCTTTTCAACACTTCAATAATTCAGGTGGCGACAAGGTTGATTACCTAAGACGAGTTCATTCCACTTAGCATGTTTCTATTATTTTTACAAGTAAATTAGAAAAAAATAAATAGACCAACGGTATCCGATACCGAAGAAAAAGAAATTAAAATACTATAATTCACGAATAGTTATTTCAATAATTTTATGTAATTTTCGCCAGCAATATATATAACGAAAACTATTTAAAAATTATTTAATTATATGATATACGAAAATTACTATCATCGTAATAAGAGATTTTAATCTTAATTTTTTCCAAAATATCAATATATAAGAATCTTTCAGTGGTGAATATGATACGCTGTATGATATATACAGAGAATTTGGAGCTCTTGGTAAACAATTCCAAACGGAATTACTTTTGGTGAGGTGTTTTGTATTTCATTTCATTTCAAGGTATACAATAATGGACCCTATTATTAAGACTCCGGCTGTCCGTCCATCTGTTACCAGGCTGTATTTCATGAGCCTTGATAGTTAGACAGTTGAAATTTTCACAGATTATGTATTTCTGTGACCCTATAACAACAAATACTAATAACAGAATGAAATGAATATTGAACGTTCTGTTTGTTAGTTATTTGCCGTTTAGTTCATTTCTGCTAATATTATATCTAATAAATTTTAAATTAAATGTTACAGAAATAAATGGTAATGTTGTTATTGATTCTTCTTCTAACTGGAGCGGATCTTTTTGTAATAGCAGAAGATACCGATGATATTACAGATGGAGAATCATCGAGAAAAATTCTGGGTCAGAGGTAAGACTTATTTTCACAATAGATTAATTTTTTATAAACTTTAAAACACTATGTTTAACGAATGAGCATTGTTTGTTGAAATGAGTATGAATTATTGTTCATTTAAAGGTAGTAATTGGGGAATCTATAAATTCTAAGAATAATAATAATAATACTAAGTGTCGATAATATAAAATAAATAAATTAAAATGAAATAAAATAAATTGTCAATTTACTTGCAATTTACAAATTTTTACAAATATATTGTGGAGTCAATCAGAAACAGTTAGTTTCATTTAAAACCATAAAATAAATTGGATCTATTTACGAATAAAACTGGAGAGTTTAAAAAGGTGAGGTCACTTTATTCTTTCTGTGTGCGCATGTGGTTAAATTCATTTTCTTCATTTTTTTTAGAATGAATTTGATAATTTTTTTTTGAAGAGGTCTCAAGATTTAATTAAATTATTACGACCCAAATAATTCTGGTTATTTTAAGCCTAATTTTCTCCAATCTTTATTCAGTTTATTTTATTTTTTTCGTAAATATTTCACTCTAGACGCTCGATTGCAATCATTTTAACAGATTTCATAGTAAAAACCACTCGACGTCTAGTTGAACACGAAAAAGTATGTCGACCTGTTTTTAGTCGAAATATATACAATAAACATTTACGACCACGTTTTAACTGTTACTTATGTATGTTATCGATGTCATTGTTATGTTTTTATGACAATTATATTATTATGAACAAATATGAAAGCAAACGGATGTCTTAGGAATTTAGTTGTTCCACAAAATCCAGCTTTATAAGTATAATTTCTTTTTTCAAAAATCGCGTCGGTGGACAACGTCCATTTGATTATTAATGAAATACATTTATTTTGACGTGGGAGGAAACTCCATTAAATAAATTATTCTGGGTTTTTGTGAAATTTATTTGAGCTATATTAATGCGAACAAATCACTCAGAAATCCATAAAACCATAAAAGGTAAAACTGACTAAATAGTTTTCATTACAAACTTATTAGTGTTAAGACATCTGAAAAAGAATAGAAAAAAAGAAGAAAATATTAACCACTATGGGATTAGAACTAGCTACCTTCTGTGTAGTAGCACAAACATGGCACAAACCGCACAAACCACATACTTCTAGACGGTTCACAACAATGCTAACTAATGAAGATGATAATCAGTGGCACCTGAAGATTCGTATCAGTACTAGCATGATGCGGGAACATTTATGTTTGTCAACATTCACCTATTAATTAAAACCGAATTTTTTAAAACAATGATTTGTATTGAGATTGGATTGCAATAACGAACTAGTATGGCATAAAAGTTTGTATGTACCGCGAGCATAAACAGATGTGTATACCCTCGGGCGAATTACAAACCCTCGGGCCAGAGGCCCTCGGGTACGTAAGACGTCGTCCTCAGTGCATAAACATCTATTTATACCCTTGGTACATAAATAACTATTATATCGTGAATGCGAGTGTCGGGCATGTTCCGACTGACATCTGTTACGGGTGATGGCTCTTTTGACATATATCTTTCCCAGTACCTATCCGAACTACTGGATTTTTCATGAAGTATCTACTACCAGAGATGGGTGCGTGGGATCAAGATAATGCCCACTCGTGAGGACTTTGGGAGTTAGATGGATCCAACTATCCTACATAACGTGATTGTTGATGATTTTGTTCGGTTTCATTGCTTCCGCTTGCTGTTAAAACACCGGCCTAACAAATTGACCATTGCGGAGGCACCCTCTGGAGAAATTGCGATTCTGATGGCACAGAAGTGTGACAGACCTCCTCATGGATGTATTGAAAATTAAGAAAAAAATATATCATGTAGATTAATGTTGAACTTAAGAGTTCTCATTGAATAAAATCTTTGAAATGCTAACCAAATTTTGTTGAAAAAAATATGAAAAATACACATATTAAGCAAAGTTTAAGCCCTTGTAAAGAATTAAATATGGATTGAATGGAAAAACTAATTTATAAGGGGTCTAATTTGAAGCTTTATGAATACTATATAAAAATCTCAAAATCCTCAAATTACTTATGACCGTACAATTCCTTATTGAAATTCGGTTGCTACCACTAAAATATCGGATAAAAATCCATCTCTCGCTTTTCTATCCTTCTATGACTGACATTGCCTCTCTGCTTCGGTAGTCGCGTGCCGTTCCATTGTTGATACATCGCTCGCCGGTCTCGGCGGTCTCCCAGTTCAGTACTGACGATGTACGTGAACCAAAATCCGCTTGGACCCTTTGGCTACCTACATGTTGCGGAGCTATCATATTTCTAATAAAATTTTCGTTATGTGAACTTAAACGTGAGGACGTAGGGAAACAAAAAAATATACAAAGCATAATTGTGCAAGGTCGAATTTGGTAGATGCCCCTTAATGTATTCAAATGTTTTATAGAAGTTTCCTATTCTTTTTTTTATATTTTTGGGAAATTATACTGCAATAATAATATGGGTATGTGACTTGTGTGTAGTAGCCATTTGCATGAACATTTTTTGACAGTTATAAGAACCAATCAAATTTTGTCCTTTTGTGGTTCACCCAATCATGTTAGAATTACACTGTTGCATTCAGTGCAATCATCAATCACTATAACAACTATTGAGTTTGACAACTTTATTCCAAATAAATTTTCAAATTTGACGTCGTCCAAGTATAAAAATGCGCTAATCCAAGAAAAAATTTCCAGGATTACAACCTTCAGTTATAATGGTATATTATACACCAAGGTGGTAAAGACTATTATTATTTACCGAGCAGAATAAGGTGCGAGGTTTATAAATGTCTTCATTAACAAATCTATGTTACGTTAAATATTAATAATTGTACATTCACTAGCTGTACTTTTAATAAAAACATGTCTCGTTGTGTTTCCGGATATAAGTTGACATTAAACAAAATGTTTTTTCACACACAGAATTTCAATTTTATATAAATATAGGTAGACAAAAAAAAATTTAAATTTCTGACCTTAATTCCGCACGTAATTTATGTCATATTGAGTTAGTTTCACATCAATTCTATAAAATAAAATAAATAATTCTCTTGCCGTGCGTTCGTATAGAGCAACAACTCGATGTAGGTACATGGCAAAAACCGCTATCACTACAAGACTATCTTCAAATCTGTTACAGGCATGAGAAGAATACTAATGATATGGTACAATGGATTTGAATAAAGGAATCTTCACTATTTATAACTCTATTAAAACCCATGTCGTAAAAGTACGGTTGGAATTATGCTTTTTTAAATAAACAATGCAAATTGAACGAAATGCTAATTTATTTTAAATTGTTTGCTTTTTACCATTTCCTTCTTTTATAATTATTATTTATGTGCTTTTTCAAATACAGTACCTAATTATTTCAAATTTCACAGATAATAAACAAAATTTCAATTTCAATTGACAGTTAAAATTTTCTCTTACTACACACCGGTGAAGTGAAGTTAAGGTGCTTCTAAACGGGCAATATTTTTAGTGCAATATGTAGCTGCAACACAGTGGCTACCAACATTGCCAGCAATAACAGCCAGCCTAGGTAATATATTGACAATATTTCCGTGTGTCCCGGCCATATAGCTACACGTGTTTTGTGTTGCCTATGAATTTAATGGGCTCATTTACATATATTTTTTTATTTTACCATTAGGAAGAGCATATCATTTTAAGGCTCTGTGCAAAAAATCAGCGAGACTCCTAAGTCGCCTAAAAAAATTATAAACATCAAACAGCGCTCCTCCGAATTTCAGATGTGACGTCATCGCATATGAAATCTCTCCAGAGGGCGGATACCTCGCCAATCGGTTTTCGGTTAGATGACTACTTAGCTAGTAACAGTATTTTGCTTGCTTATATGCTTATTATTATACGTTGTAGCAAACTCTAAACAGTGTTGTGTTTGTGAAATAAGAACGTTTAGAAATAATTTAAACTATTCTACACAATGGACCACAACCAGAGTAAAAAAAGCTATAAAATATTGTGCGGTTCCAGAATGTAAAAGTACTACGATTAAAACATCTAACAAAACATTTATTTCTATTAATAAGGATGCAAAAAAAAACGGAAGCAATGGCAGAAAAGCATAAAAAGACTCAAAGCATTCACTGATAAGTCAACATACTTTGTTTCTGAATTTTTAGGATTTCATTTTTCTTCAATCAGAATCGTTATAAAATTACCTTATAAAATATGTTGTGAATCCATATTGAGAGGGTTATTGAAAACAACACACGCTTCTATTAATCCAATTTTATTTAAATACGTAGATAATATTGTTCTTATAGCTTGTGGTGTTATTAATGTTCAAAATTATTCAATAAAATAATGTGTCAGTTCTTCACAAATTAAATTTTATTAAATACTGCTTTTTTCCAAAAAACAGATAATCTTTTTCAGTGGATCATCTATTTTCTATTTCCCTTTCTTCGTCTCCTTTATTTGCGATAATGACTCCCAAATATTCGATTTGTTTATATTGAATTTAATACTTTTTCTAAAAATATAAAGTAGTTTTTTTTTATTTATAAATTCTTTACAGTGTCGTCACCTCTGTATCCGTAGTAATGGACATTGGAAACGGTACAAAAACCATTTACTCAGACCCCTTAGGCCGACCAGTAGACAAGCCATCCAACCCATCCGACCTAGCCAGCCCAATAAATCTTCTTAATCCGGACAGATACGAATTTTACACATTCGATGATAACGGCAACCTTGTTAGAAGACTAATGTCTTTGCAGGAAATAAAAGGAATCATAGCTACTGGAGATAGTGATGGTCTGGAATACGATTCCTCTTTTTCTGAATCTTATATACCGGAAAAAAGAGTGAACGACGTACTCAGCAACGTTCAAAACGTTTTAAAAGAAGAAATCGAAATGCACAGTACTAAATTGAATACATTTCCCACGCTTGATACTCCAGATGTTTCAGATTCTTGGAATATGATTCTTCCAGCAGTTTTTGGAAATTCTGGAGCTGATATAACACCAGATAAACCACCAATGCACGTTACACCTGATACAATCATGATAGAGCCGACAGAAAACAGTCAAAGTACTTCTAGATCCACTCCTTCACCTTCAGTACCAACAGCAAAAGTATCCATAACAACTACAACCAATCCACCCAATTTGAAAGCACCGGAAAAAACTACTTTACTAACAACTGAATTTAAAGAAATGGATCCAATCACAGAATTTAGTACCAAAGAATACATTCCAATCAGTACCGTTGCTCAAACTAAAGAAGACAAAACAACTACTGCTATAGTAGAGGAAACGACTGCTGGTATTTCCACAACTGTCGAATATGTTAAATTAGAACCTATAACAACAACTTATGGAACAACTAAACAAAATGAAAATAGTACTAAAACCAGCACGATGGTACCAGCTACACAAAAAGAAGCAGCATCAACTGTAAGTTCAATCAAACCAGAAGTAATCGATAACAATGAAGTGACTGAATTGACCATTCAATCAGTAGAAACAACAGTTAATTGTACGTCTGATAAAAATGAAGTACTAACAACAACTACAAGTCCATTAATAGATGACGTTAATTCTATAGATAAAATAGCAGGTCAAGAAATACTCAATCAACTTTTATCAACTCCTCTAGCTCAGGATATTGTAAGAGATACGATAACCATCGCTCATACTGAGCCTAAAGAAAGTACCACAGAATTAAGAACGGAAACAACTTCAAATCTGAAAGAAACAACAACTGTAATAAATGAAGACGTTTCAACAACTGTAACAAATGTTCAGACAGTTATAGTACCATTAATAATTTCAAACAGTACTACTAATTATTCTATTCAACCTGAAGAAACAACTTTTTCAACTATAGTAGAAACAGACAGAACTACATTAAGTTCTACAGACAAAATTTTGCCAAATATAACGGAAAGTACTATGGACCCAACAGAAAAAACGATATCAAACGAAGGTAGTACTACAATATTATCGTTTACAACGGATACTGTTGTTTCTACAGAAAAAATAAATAAACCAACATTACAACTTCCAATTATAGTACCTATTAAAAGTACTAAAGTAGAAACTGTCAACGAAACTCTTCCAACTACAACAGACGATGAAGAAGCAGTGAAATCAACACCTGAAACACAGACTACAGAACCAATAAGCTTGAACACTATTCTGGTACCACTAACATTAATTGAAAGCAGCACTTATAGTATAATTAACCAAAGTGATATTACTGTTGGTATACCTTTAATAAAACCAAACGAAAGTTCAAAATTAAATATTACGAATGAAGTACCGGATGTTAATGTTATTATCAACGAATTGCCAACTAAAATAGTACCGGTACCAACTACTGTTAGGTACAATGAAAGCAAAAATGACAGTTTAATGCCGACTACATTTTCAGTAGAAATATTTACAGATAGTACTACCGAACAATATAATGCAACTCGAATATCTGTAACTACAACAGAAAAATTACAGGATAAAGTACCGGAACAACCTACTCCAATGGTACAAATACCTTTAACAACATCAGAAGAACCTTCTACCACAATAAAAATGGATACCACTACAAATTTGGTTAAAATTACAACTACGAAAAATATTGAAGGTACTGCAACAACTGAAAAGAAAGAAACAAATTGGACATTGGTACCAACTATAGCGCCTCACAAAGGAAGTACTTTCGAGAGTCCTCCGTCTATAGAAAACTACCCAGAGCTGCTGGAACCATCAGAACCTATCGACTTAAAAGCAGAACCTCTTAGTGGTTTCGGATTAGAAGATAGTACCTCTTCATTAGAAACAGATATTTCCCAATTCGCTCAACTGTACAACGAATTATCGTTTGAGTTTTGGAAAAGTACTACAAGTACTTTAAGTCATGCTAGAAGCATTGTGCTATCTCCATTCGGTGCTATATCGTTATTAGCGATGATTTTCTTGGGTGCAAGAGGATCTACTTCAACAGAAATGAATGAAATTCTTAAACTTGATGATATGATAACTTTTAATCCACATTTAGTACTTAAAGATGTTGGAGAATCTATAGTACCTGAAGATAAAAAGTCCGGTGTAGTTACTTCTGCTATTATAAGAGAATTATTCAATGATAAGGGTAAAGGGAAGTTATTACCTTTTTATAAAGAAAGAGCAAGGGCATTTTATGACGGTTACGTTGAAGAAGTCAACTTCGGTGAAATCGGTGATATTATAAGAAGAAGAACAAATCTACAAGTGAAGAAGCAATCATATGGGAAGATTGTTGAGTTTCTGACAGATACTTCTCTAACTGGAAAGGCGCCTCTACTAGGTCTTAGTGTTAATATTTTTCAGGTTAGTAAAAATAAAGTTATATTTTTTCTCATGGAATACCCTATATTTTATTGCATTTTCTGATTGCCCCTAAAAAATATGATACTCCTTCATAATGGTTTCCTATTCCTAAATACAGAGGGTTCCGAGTTATGCCGACTTTTTAAAAATGTGAACATTTCGAAAAAATTAATAACTCATTGATATAACAAATTCTAGCAAATTTTTTCTTACATCTTAATAGTTGGACATTCGTTGAATGTATTTCACGATTGAATACGGAATATCTCTTTACAGGGTGTTAATAATTCATCATATTCAAAAAAATGTCCTATTTCGAATGGTATAAGGCTGGGGTTCTCAAACTGTGGGTCGCGTGATGTGTCCAGGGGGGTCGCGGGATAAGGAGGAAAAAAACAAATCAGTCATAGCTGTAGTTTTTATTAATAACAAAATTTATAGGCTACACAAATTTGTAATACACATACAAGTTGAAAAAGGCCTAATACTATTTATTGGGAAACATGAGCTTGTTTGGAATTAACCAATTTTTTTATGTCCGGATTGAGTTTTGTTATACACAAAAGAATGTCATTTTCCAGGGTCAAACGATTTCTTGATTTTGTTTTGATATTCACCATTATGGAGAAACCTTGTTCACAGTTACAAGACGTAGAAAATGGCATCAAAGTTATGTTAGTCATAGCAGAATTAAAAGCATCTGACAGTTTCCTCGGTAAACAATTGCAGAAAACCACTGCACATTAATTTTACCTTAAACTGCTCGAGAGAGGGTTGTAGTAATTTTCTGCACATTATTTTTCAGCATTATTATAAAACAATTCAAGTGACAACAATTTGTATTTATTTTTACTAGTTAATAGTATTTTTATGGATAAAACTTAGCCAATAGTGTTTTTTTTTTCATTTTTGTTTATATTTAAAAATAGGGGGTCGCCGAAATACTAGGTCTAAAAAGAGGGTCGCAGTGTCAAAAAGTTTGAGAACCCCTGGTATAAGGTATACCTAGGTATTATACTTTTCGAGCAAATTACAATTTTCTCAAATTTTATGCTAAATCAATTTTAAAACATCTGCAATTGTCTCTAAATTTCAAACTAATGAATAATGATCTCGGAATATAGCTGTTGTAAGAAACTAAATATATTACGTTTCAAGCCTCCAGAAAATATAGGGTTCTGCTATCCTATACCGAGTGGTTAAAAAGATATAGCCACTCTCACAGAAAAATCACTATCCACAACAAAAAAGTTTCACACAATACGAGTGTTATGTTGAAGATTGGTTTAATTATTATTATTTAGAACATTAAAATACAACATAAATAAAAACGGAACAACAAACAACTAAAGGTAATAAACTTTCTGTTATTTCATAAAATGTCTGGAAACTGATTTTTCTGTGAGAGTGGCTCTATCTTTTTAACCACTCGGTATAGGATAGCAAAACCCCATATTTTCTGAAGGCTACTCAAAACGTGATCTATTTAGTTTCTTACAACAACTATGCCAAGATCATTAGTTTGAAATTTAAGAGAGAATTGCAGATGTTTTAAAATCGATTTAGCATACAATTTAAGAAAATTGTAAATTGCACGAAAAGTATAATACCTAGGTATAGGACACCCTCATAGCATTTAAAAGACGACATTTTTTTGAATATGATAAAGTATTAAAATACAGGGTGTTCCATTCAAAATAAGCCTGATACTGCACATTGAATGATCTAATAATGAAACTGAGAATTCTGAATACCCTGTGAAGAGATATTTAGTATTAAATCGTGGAATACATTCAACGAATGTCCAACTATTCAGATGTAAGAGAAAATTTGCTAGAATTTGTTAAATCAATGAGTTATTAATTTTTTTCGAAATGTTCACATTTTTTAAAAAGTCGGCATAACTCGGAACCCTCTGTATTTAGGTATAGGAAACCATTATGAAGGAGTATCATATTTTTTAGGGGCAATCAGAAAATGCAATAAAATATAGGGTGTTCCATAAGGAAAAGTTTAAGTTGGAGAAATTTGTGGTATAGAAAGATTTTCCGAAAATTTTATATTTTCTGCGATATTTGTCCGGTCCCGGACTTTTGTCGAAGTCTGTATAATCTCCTTTTGGTTATTTTTTCTCAATATATATTTATTTTTATAAAGACTGACTGCAGCGGAACATTCTCTGATGGTAGAGATGGAGAAATGCATTTCACAGTACTACCCAGCATAAGACAAAGACGCCTAGTTCCGATTCCAGCAACAGTATACAAATCAGGATTTTTAGCTGGCTATGAAGCAAGTTTAGACGCGACAGTTGTAGCCATTGGAGATAAAACCAAAACTGTTAGTACCATTTTCGTTATGCCTGGTCAACAAGGTACATCAGTTCCTGGAGATGGTTTAGCCAGACTGGAAAAAAGCTTGGTAGAAAGCTCTTTTAAAAAAGGCAAGTTGAATAATTTTCAACCACGAGATTTATTATAAAAAAATTGTTTTCTCTTTTAGGTGCTTGGTCAAGATTACTAAGATCACTTATACCAAGATCAGGATTGGAAGTTCAGATACCAAAAATATCTCATAGATCGATAATCAACGCTACCCACTCTTTGAACCAAATGGGATTTGTGGAACTTTTTAATAAAGGTAAAGCAGATCTTATGGG
>CAJUYG010000196.1:218467-236482 GCA_910591675.1 Galerucella calmariensis
TTATTAAAGGTGGATACTTTTATCTGAAAAGCACTGTATATTAAGTACTGTAACTTTAATAAAACTAAACTAACTTTAATGGGGTTTGCGTAGAAATGTTGGGGAAACTTCTAAGATCAAGAATATATAATTACAAAATTGATTAATTTACATACATTTTTGGATTCAATGATTGTTTGTATTATAAGCGAAAATAGCAATTTTTATAGATTCGGGTAGGAATCTTCTTTATTTTTTCAAAATAAAATTTGATACTCCTGTAATATAAATATTAATATTCAACGAACAAAATGTATACAGTGCTATTCAAAAGTCAATAAAATTTGGAGGGTGAAAATAAAGTGTTGTAAACTTCTCTACGAATGGTAACAGGTGACGTAATAGTAATAGATGACGTGTCAGTGCCACTCTGACAATAATTTTAAAAAGGACCTTATGGCAAGTGATATCTCGTTTTAAAGGCATTGACATTAGCTACAAAACCATATTAATTTTGTTTGGGTTTAAACTAATTTTGACGGATAAATTAAATAAATATAAAAATTATTATTTCACATTTAAATATTGAAGATTTTTCAGTTTGTTGCTTTGCAAAGTTTTTCTAAATAGCTTAATTATTAAATTTTATTATTGTTTAACGAGTTGTTTAAGAGTTTACATAGGCAAAATGGTACGCGGATGCGGAACACATACTTATTTTGCCGAATTTTTACCGGACAAACCATTGCTCGGACGAAAAAAACGCAGGAGACCTTTTTTATTGCAAAACACTACCCCTACACGCTGGTATTTTTTATTCTCCTCCACCTTCCTCCCAGCGTGAAATATTAAGGAATTTCAAAAAAAAGTTTTCCATTTTTTTTATAACTTGGGAAATCGATAGACTGATAAACTTTTTTTTATATTAATCTACATACTTCAAGGTACTTATAAAAAAAATCAGCCGTATTGCTAATTACTTGTACTTTTGGTCTAAAATGACCCATACCGACTGGCCTATTTAGAAACAATCACTTGATATCAGTGCTGGGACTCTGCACACTATAGAATTCCACCGGTCGCCTTCTACAGTAGATAACTATTATTCCAGTCGACAACAGCCATAAATCTCACTCTGTTTTCTGTCGACAACTCTTCTTTTATTTCTGACATTACCATCGATCTGTAGCTTTTATGTAAATATTGCATAGTTCTCATTGTGGCTATGCTAAGTTTTTTGTGATAATTCGAAATTTTCGACGTGGGTAACCCTATAATAACTTTTATGTTTCTTGTGTGAAAGCCAATTGCGACTTGTTTTGCTATCTTGATTGTATCTTTTGTGTCAAATGTCATAAATTTGAAAATATAACCTATAAAATTATAGATATCTCGTAATCGTAGAAAACGACACGTCTTCACATGTAGAAAGCGATAACTATCAATTTTGTCGACAAGTCGTGTAGAATAGAGTCGATAGTAGAATTCTATAGTGTGCAGAGTCCCAGCACAGATCATTTTAACTGAAGTGAGCTGATATCTCAATCAAAAAGAACGCAACTATATAGTTAGTCAGCTGTTGTGCTGAGGGGTGCGTTGATGACCTATATTATTTTCCACTGCTAGCTGTAAAGTTGACAATTATTGCTTGTTCTAGCCAACTGAGAAGTTGAATTTCTCTGTCAATAATATTCACCACCTTGGTGTATAATAAACTATTATTGTTAGCATAGAAAAAACAACAAACTGGTAAAAGCAAAACAAACACATAAACCCAAAAAAATACTTACAGTGGCAACCAAATTCGGATAGTACTTCTGAGTAACGCTGGATAAGACAGTAGGCTTCGAGCTGGTACTAGCAGCAGTACTAACTGCTGAACCATAAGTACTGTCATTCACTTTGTACGCTTCATCTAGTGCGGAATATTTCGCTATTAAATTTTGTATTTCCACTCTTTTTGCTTCCCTTCGAGATTCTGTATCCGGAATACTTGAAACTGTTGTTAATTCTTTGTCTCTAATTCGTGACACGGACGGACTCAATGTTTTTTCGAAGTTCGAATGTACAGGCGTTGGTTTTTCTTGGTATTCGATTTCCACTGGGCATAGTTTGAAATTTGATGTTGTCTTTCTATCGTTTACCTAATGGTTTATTCAAATTTAATAATTTTTCGACATATAAGATGATATTTTATTGGTACTAATTAATCTTGACAACGGTAACTGGAACGCTACCCAAACGTCGAAATAAAGAATAAAAAAACAATATTGTGGTTTGATTCCCAAAAATATAAGAGAAAAAAGAATAAGTAATGCCACAAGGAACGTACAGAAGATACTAAGGACAAAGTTTGGTATGTGTGTTATTTTAAAATAAATTGCTCCAAAAAATTAACGCACCACTAACAAATTTGTAATTATTTTATTTACAAAATTTAATTAAAAATCAAACATTATATTTCTATAGACCTTATTAAATTGTTAACAAAAGAATCATTTTCTAAAAATGTAACCCTAAAATTTAGCATAGCAAAACTAACACAAAAGAAAAAAGAACCAAAAACGGAAATTTTAATTCTTTAAAGAAAGATTTTTTAGAGTCTTAATATCGGGTATTTCCACCTCTGCTTCTAATCGTGGCCTGGCATCGGCGATTCATGCTTAAAATAAGATTTCGAATACTGTTTTGATCCAGTTCATTCCAAATTTCAACCAGAAGTCGCCCCACATCTTCCAAGTTGTTAGGCTGGTTGGGATGAGCTAGTAATTGCCTTCCGAGTATATCCCAAAGATGCTCTATTGGATTAAGGTCGGGACTTCGGGCAGGCAAAATCATAGTTTCAATGCCAACTTCCAATAAATAATCTCTTACTATTCGGGCTGTGTGAGGTCGAGCATTATCTTGTATTAATAAAAAATTTTCACCGATATGAGGGGCAAACGGCACAACATGTTCCTCAAGAATATCCAATATGTAACGTTCAGCATTAAGATTTCCATTATTTAGCACCACCAAGTCCGTACGACCCGTTAACAAAATTCCACCCCATACCATAACCGAGCCTCCGCCGAATAAGGTGGTATTCGCTATATTACATTGTGCAAATCGTTCTGTTGGCCTTCTAAAAACACGAACACGTCTATCGCAAGTATGCAGACAAAATCTGGACTCATCTGTCCAAAGAACTCTTTCCCAGTCAGCTTCCCCCCAGTTGACATGTTCTCTGGCAAAGTTTAACCGGGCTCTACGATGATCTACGGTTAGTGCTGGCCCTCGAGCGGCAATGCGAGGTCTCAAATTATCTTGTCGAAGACGTTGTCGGACGGTTTCCAAGCTTACTCGAATCCCATGTGCGTTTTGAAGCTGAGATTGTAACATTCTTGTTGTTACGAATCGTTGTCTTAAAGCGGAAAGCCTTAAAAAACGATCTTGGCCGGGGCTCGTGATACGATGTCTGCCTTGGCCAGCTCTTCTAATGTGCTCACCAGTCTCCCTGTATCGTTCAACCATACGCGATATTGTTGTATGGGACACATTAAATCTCTCACCTATACGGCGATAACTCCAACCTTCTTCGTGCAATACAATGACTTGTGCACATTCATTAGGCGTCAAATTTCTGGTTTCACGTTGCATGTTAACAATTTAACCAAAAGAATATCACAAGACTTAAAAATTCAAATGTAGCAGCTAAAAATCAAACGACTAATGGCCTATTTATCTTACAAGCAATTATAGGAATTCAGAAAAAAAACTCAATAACACAACAAACACAGTGAAGATAATTTTAGTATGTCGTTAAAATAAATAATATTTAATGCTCTTCCAAAATTTTATGAAATATTTTACAGTTTGTTCAAAATGGCAAAAAAATTCAGAAAATATTAAGTGGTGCGTTAATTTCTTGGAGCAGTGTATATCAAAAAATATTAAAATCGAAAATAGTAGATGTCTTCAAGGTCCATATTCTAAAATGATCATAAACTATACAAAGTGCTGCACATCTTCGTTACAAACATATGAACTTTTTTTCAATAAGAACCCCTGTATATTATACCGAATTTGGATTGCTCACATTTTTTTAACTCAAAGCAAATCACCAAAAGTATAATCCTAGACATAATATTAAACTAAATCTCAAAGTGTTAATCGAATTTGCGAAACCTTGTATCAAAATGAACAAAAAAATGTGAGCAACCCGAATTCAATCCCATTTAAAAAATCATGTTTAGTTTTTAACGTTTTTTTTTTAAGGAACCGTCCCTTCGCCGGCACCACCTCAGTCAGCAGTCTCCTGGGCTTATTGTGGATCCTCGTAGTCTTCTGGAGTCATTTGGGGTCTACCATACAGTTTCTGCCTCCTGTGGTCCAGCGTCTCACAGTTGCATAGTATATGCAGAACTGATTCGGTGTCCTTTTTGCATCTTCTGCATTTAAGGTCTCCGTAATACAGCCCTATTTTGTTCAGGTGCTCCTTTGTGAGAAAGTGTCCCGTAAGAAGCCCTGTTATGGTGCGTAGTTTGTTCCTGCTCATTGAGAGCAGTTCTTTCGCTACTCTTTCTGATGGTTCTTTTATGAATTTCTTCCAATCTATTTGCCTGGACGTATTCTTCCAGTGTTTATTGTGTTGTTCTTTTACCCACCCTTTTAACCATGACCTAGTGGAGCATCTGGGAATGCCCACAGCTGGTTCGGGTCCGTTCATCGGGTTTGAAGATCCTGCTCTCGCCAGCTCGTCAGCTTTTTCATTGCCAACGATTAGTTTGTGACCTGGTACCCACTCCAGTATTACACTGTTCCGAGTCGCCAGTCTTCTAAGTTCTACGCCGCATTCCCATACCAGCCGAGATGTTACCTTAGAGCTCTGAAGTGTTTTAAGGGCAGCTTGACTGTCACTGTATATCCTGCCTGTTGTCTCATGTTATTTCCCCTTGCACATGCAAGTATTGCATAGACCTCTGCTTGAAATACCGAGGCGTATTTACCAAGCGAGACGATTCCTTCATATTTGCTCGACTTGCTGAATATGCCCGCTCTGTTGCCGAGCTCATTCTTTGATCCGTCTGTGTACCAGATCAGTCCATTCGCTCTACTGAGTGGTGGTGCGTTCTCTTCCTCAAGCTCCTTTCGATCTTAGATGACAATCTCGAAGTTCTTGCGAAAGATATTATCTGGTGGTCATGTAGTCTGTTGGCATTTTAAAGATGTCTTCATCCACATACCTTATTTCTGTGTGTCCTCTCCCATGTGCCTCGTCATTGTCTGATGCTTTTCCAGTCGGGTTAGAGCTGCCCTTGTTTCGCATATTATGACTCAATGTAGCGGAGGAAGGTCTAGCATTGTCTCCAGCACCGCTGTAGGAGTAGTCCTCATTGCACCTGTAATGACAATGCATGCAAGTCTTTGGACCTTCCTTAGTTGTAGCATCACAGAGGTTTGTCTAATCTTTGGCCACCAGACCAGAGATGCATATGTTATCCTGGGGATGACAACCATTTTGGACAACAAGTGTACCATGCTTGGTCAAGTCCCTATTTAGTGCCGTGAGTGCGTCTTGTAACCATGAACGTTACCTCTGCCTTCTTGTTCACGTGCTGAAGGTGTCGGCTCCAAGTTAAACCTGGGTCTAGGATAACCCCAAGGGGTTAGTCAACACTTTATAATTCAAGATAATTTCAAAATATGGACCTTAAAGATACTAATTTTCTTGATATTTTTTAAAATATCCCAAATACCGTACTTTCCATTATACAGATAGTGTAAATTCACCGAACTTGTAATTTTTTGGTAAAAGATAATTTTTTCAAACATGTACTCTGTATGTTTAAAACTATTTAAAAATCGATATTGAAAATTTGACAACGTGGTTAAAGGTAGGCGTGTTGACGTGTTCACGAAATTGTTTGGCATCTACTATATATAATAACGAGTGTTATGAAAATTATTGTCAATATTTTTGTACGCCAAGTTTTAAAAACGAATATTTTGAACCTATACCATGAGCTCGAACCAAAAATAATAAAAGGGCCGAAAATAATGATACTACTTCATATGCAACTGTTATTAATATTTGTTTTGAAAAATGGATGAGCTTGTGGTCTTCCTAGAACAGTTTTAACACTAATATTTATAAAATTTGGTTGAATTATGGTTTGCCAAATTTCAAATATTAAAATATAACTTGACAGACATTTCTTTTCCATATTTCGGTAGCGTTTTGAATTTTGAATCCAATTATTCTAAAAGGGATAGTAATATCTTTATACGATAGTGCCTTTATGTCCGGTATTTGCAAACATGGTTGGGAAGAAGGGCATATTCAATGGGATTTATCTTACATAATATTGTGTGTTTCATAAACCCTTCAAAATACAAATGAAACAGAGCACAGAGTCAGCAAATGCAATACGCATATATACAGATGGCTCAAAAACGAAAGAAGGCTCAGTACGTGGAGTTTACTCCAGAGCACTAAGCCTAAGGATTAAGTGGAGAATGGGCAACAATACCAGCGTGGTTCAAACAGAACTGTCTGCTATCTCAATTGCCACAAAAGAACTAACCAGAAAAGGAATTTCTGGCAAAAACATAACAATTTGCACTGACAGTAGACAAACCCTATTAGCCTTGAACAGACAACGTGTTATATCGGGGCTAGTACTAGAGTGCCACCAAGATTTAGCTAACGCCTTGGAAGATAACAATATTATCCTAAGGTGGGTTAAAGGGCACGACAGGAGTAAAGGTAATGGCATTGCCGATTGTTTAGCCAGGGAAGGGGCTGGACTAAAAATTTTAGGACCCAGTGACACCTACGGCCTGACGACTTCGACAATTGCGGAACTAGCCAAACGTTACACTCATGCTCAATCCCTTAAGAGATGGGATGGAATCAAAGGATGCAGTCTTACCAGGATCACCCTGGGCGACCCTCGGAAGCTGGCGTCGAAGAAATATTTGGCGATGACCAGGAAAAACCTACGCTCAACAGTAGGATTTCTGACTGGCAACTGTCAACAAAGGAAACACCTCCATACTATGTGGCTAGTGGACACACCTCTATACAGGATGTGTGAACTGAAACTGTCAGGCATGACTTATGAGAGTGTCCAGAGTTCTCGTCAATAAGAGAGTGTGTGTTCGGTGAATCTTGGCCTACACCTACCAATATGAAAGAGATGTCTCCTAGTGATCTGTCCACCTTCCTAGGCTAGGTTAGGTTAGGTTTTAAGTGAGTGGGGCCTTCTCGCCATCTCCACTGCGACCTTCGTTAGGTCTATTGTGGCTCACCCCTAGGGATTACAATTCACCCCACAAGCCTGTGCTTCTGAAGAAGTCCATGGTTGTATTTGTTGATACTTTTTTGAAGTCGTTCGGCTCTAAGGTACAGAAACCGAATATATTATACCTTACCCTGCCCAAGGCTGGGCATGAGCATAGTATGTGCTCCGTAGGTTTTCCTTTCCTCCCAGGTAGCTATGGCTGATCTAGCAGTGCTTTCGGCAATGCCAAAAAATGGTTCAGGTCCGATAAATAGAGTTTCTGATCCCTTTTTTGCCAAAGTATCGGCCTCCTCATTGTCCTCCACTCCTCGATGCGCCGGCACCCAGGTCAAAATGACTCTGTTTTCCTTGCCAAGTGTTTCAAGAGATTGTAGACAGTTATATACCATCTTAGATTTTATTCTGTTCGAGCTCAGTGATTTAAGAGCAGCCTGGCTATCTAACAGGATGTGTATGTTCTTTTTTGCAACAGGTTGATTCGTCAGCTCTCTTGCAGCCAGTTCAATGGCGTATACTTCAGCTTGAAAGATGGTAGCATACCTGACCAGGTTGGCTGTGATTTCAACTATGGGTTTCCTGCTAAAGACCGCCGCTCCAGCCCCGTTTCCGGTTTTGGATCCATCAGTGTAAATCACGTAGTCCGTTTCTAGGAAGGAGATTTCTTCGCTATCCCATTGGTCTCTCGTGGGAATGAGGACCTTAAAGGGCTTGTCCACGTGAAGTTTTGTGACAGAAAGATCCGAGGGCATCCCAAGAATGTGGTGATTTTTTATTTCCCTCATCAATCCTGAGTGATCCCTCAGTCTCTCCATTTATTTGCCTCTCCACTGATGGATGAATATGGAGAGGAGTTAGTTGCAGGAGGGCTTCAATAGCCGCCGTTGGTGTGGAAGACAAAGCTCCGGTAATGGCCAGGCATGCTGTTCGCTGCAAGCCCTGCAGCTTTGCTTTAGCTGTCTTTTTTTGCAGACCTCTGAAGGAGATGTCTCCTAGTGATCTGTCCACCTTCCTAGAAAGGACAGGATGGACGATGACCTGGGAGGACAACTCTTCGGGAGGATGTACAATGGGTGACATGTGGCCTAAGTGCTGTGAGCCTTAACTCACCCTCTCTACTTTACAGATACAAATACATAATATTGAAAGAGGATGAAAATTCAAAGAAAGTACTTCAATACAACTAAATGCTTTGTCAGAATATCACACTTATATTGGGAATTCAATATAAGATACTCTATCTGGTGGCAGAAAAGGAACTATTTCTTAACCTTGACATAAATTTGTATAATAAATACAAATTTTTGTGTTCCATGTTTAGATTTCGTTCTTTCGGGAACTAATTTTCCAACAAAATGATGATTCATTGACTTTTGTTTAGAGAAACCAATCCGATCTATTTATTTTTTCAGTTTAAACTTTGTGCCAAGATTTTCGATACATTTATCAACATTTCTGGTTGTTACAGTTAAAAATAAAACTCAAAAAACTCTATACAAAGGATAGTCACATTCACACTGTGTCCACCATATGGGAAACTTTTTTATTATCAATTTTTCTCACAAAATATGAACTTCACTATTTAAATTTGACAATATCGAAAAATGTTATGAATAAAAGTTGATTAAAATTGAAAACTACGTTCAAAGATACGATTTTATCTATTTATATGAAAAACATGTATTATTTTTTGAAATGTATTCCTAGATACAATAACAATGCAAATTTAACTGTAGTTACGTGTAATATAGCTCTAACAAACTAATGAATGTTTGATAGCTACAAATGTTTGACAGTAACTGTCAGAACGCGTTAGAATTTTACGCAAATATCAGGTGTGTTCTTTTTGACTGCTCACATCGGTAATGTGCGCGATCTTTTTTATTCACTCACTTCGAAGTGAGCTGAGATTTTTCCTCCCCCTTCACCGTTGCTGAATGTGTTGTAAGGAGGTATCAGTTGGACTTGAGTCGGAAATAAAGTGGAGGAGATGAATCAAGCGTGGTTATTGGAGATCTAGATTTCAGATAGGTTATGTTTATATGTTTTATGTCTCTTATTCACGCATGTGACGGCAGATCTCGCGTTTCAATTGAGTAGGTCACTCTTTTTGGTGCTTACTCACATCACTTTATCTCAGATCACTTTAACTGAAATGAGCTGAGATCTCAGTCAAAAAGAACACACCTTTTGTTAGGGAGACGAGGTCGCTAAATGGCGACATTCTCGAGCGCCGTCGAGACAATCGAAAGATAAAGTAATTTCGAAAAGAAAAGCTCGTATGGTAAAAACCATTTTACAGGTGGGTATGGCGTGTACGGTTTTTCAAAAATGTTAAAAAAAACTTGGGCATTCTCGAGTGCGTCAGTTATTCATACCATGTATGCCCCAAGTGCCTCTGATAACAACGGTATACTAATCTCCCGGTTTGCGTGGGGGGGGTAGGCATATAAAGTAGTTAAAAATCCGAAAAAAAATTTAGTCGAGTGCGTCAGATTTTCGGAAGGGGTGTTAGGTAGGCCCCAAGGAAGCTCCCTTTAAAAAACTGTCGATTTCGGCGTGACGATAGGTTACGACAAATTTTTGAAAATCCAAAAAAAAAGTTCTTTTGAAATAACCGAGCGCGTTAGATTTTCATAGGGGAGGTTTATCTTGGTATCCTGAAAGCATATTTTCGTAATCTGACAAAAATGTTGGTGGGTTCTCTTAATCTGACCGAAAAAGGTCTGTATTACATGTTTATGGCACATTCTTCTTTTTTGTTTTCAATTCTTCACTTTGTTTTGCTTACGGTACGTCCAAAAAATTATTTGGGGATCAACAGGCTATTGAATAATATAAATGAATGAAACTGTACATGTAAATAATACTTTTGTATGCAGATACGCGTAACTTTTTCCGAGTCCACGAAAATTTACGAGAAGCTTTAGGATAAAAAAATTTGAGATATAATAAAAGTTACATAGTTTAATCATCGTTGTTCCATATCAATTTTTTTTAACACCCTCCGTTTTCGAGATATACTTAAAAACGGGAGTTTGAGTTTTCATGATGCTTTAAGTCAAAAAGTTTTAACTTTGGACAAACATGTAAAAAGACCTTTTTTGTGTAAAATAAAATTACCTTTTTTTTGATTTAAACTTTTTTGTTTGTAAAATGTATGGTTCGCGACCCATATGCCGCAACGCGTTTTTAGAAAGACGAAATGGCTCCTCCATACTTCCGTTCATGCGGAAACCGGCAGATTTTGTATTCTTATTAAGTTTTAGATTATATTCTTCAAAATAAAATAAAAAAATCGCGCTCGAGAATACCGGATTAACGTTTTTTTACAAGTTCGCGACCCTATAACTCGGCGGCGTCAAGGACTTATCGTCAGATTAGTTAAATTTAGTATTAAAACACTAAGATCAACCCCCAATATCTTATAGTCTGTTTCTTATTGTCTGACAGCACGCGAAAAGAAAAAGGTCACAGATGCTAGTCAGGTAGTAAACCATAAGCGTCACCGTTCATCTAAGGAATTTATTTACTATTTAATTTTATACCCGATCTGATATATAAAGGTAATATGAATCTAAATTCGGTTAGTTAAAACAACTTGATAATTTCCAAGAAACATTACAATAGGGTCCTACTAGGGGTTGTCCTAATGACTACTTAGAAATTTTGCAGGTATATACGGTATAAACTTGGTCTCGCCCAAATTTGTATAATTTGTTTTGCTCAGAGTCGCTTACATTCCATAAGTGTTAACTGTGTTGTGAAAAATGTCTTCAAGTTTCACCCCAGTAAAGTGTAAAAGCGTGCTTAGCTTACAAACGAAGACTGTAGTGTTAAATATGCATGATGCTGTTGTACATCAAATGCCGGCTGCTACTGTTAGAAATATAGTTTCGACATGTTCCAATATGACAGGAGGTGGTTTACTGGAGTTTCAGTCAACATCAACCAAAGACTATCATGAAGAAATGACTGCAGATGTTTTTGAAGAGTATTTTACACAAATGGTCGAATTAATTCCAAATAATGCTGTAATCGTTATGGACAGTGCCATTTATCATTCGCGATTAACAGAAAATCTTCCATCTACCTCTTGGAGAAAAGCTGATATTAGAAACTGGTTAATCGTAAAAGATATACCATTTGAAGATGATATGTTGAAAAAAGAACTTTTAAAGGTTGCTTCAGATCACAAGCTACAATTCAAAAAGTTTTTTATTGATGAAATAGCCAAGAATCGTGGGATAACAGTGCTTTGTTTGCCGCCATACCATTGTGAATTAAATGCGATAGAGTTAATATGGGCCCAAATGAAAGGTTATGTAGCTAGACATAATAAAACATTTAAAATGAAAGATGTTCGTGAACTAATGAAGTACTCATTGACAACAATAACTGAAGAGAACTGGAGAGATGCTGTGAATCATGTAATTAAAGAGGAAGAGAAAATGTGGGTTTTAGATAACCTCATAGAACAAACTATAGAACCGATAGTGATCTCTCTCGACGAGTCTTCGGATGATTCTTGTATGGCCAGCGAAGAGGATGATACTATAGATTGAATTTTATATTTCCTATAAATGGTATGGTTACTTTACTTGACATACATTAATTCATTGTCAATAAATTTGAATTATGAAAATTAAACTATATTTTTTTTAATTAATTTAATTTAATAAAAATGAAAATGTAACTTGTTAATAGGCCTGAACGAATGAATTTTATTTCAACTGTAATGTCGACCGAATCTAATTAAATAAGCAGGATAAACTAATATCGTAATCTCCGCCACTGCCGCAATATTTATCGTTTATCTGGCATTGTTCAGTTTTATTACCATACTGTATTTTGAGCTGAAACAGGGATGTATAGATAACCAATACAGACATCTACTTGTTTTGCATTAGAATTTTAGTAATTACTTGTAAAATTCTTAGGATCACTCTGTAAAAGATAAATTTCTATTTGAATATTTAATGAGGCTACTGTGCTGTCAGACATTAAGAAATAGAGTATAATCTGACGCGCTCGAGTATTTGAGACTATCGATTTTTTTTACTAATCTGATCGTCTATCCTAGGTGCTCGTCACTACATATAGAGCTAATACTTTCCAAAGTTGTTCTATTCTAAGGTATCTCTCATATCTTCAAATGCCACGCTCGAGTATTCCCGAAAAATCCCCTATTCGCCTCCCAACTAAAATAGAAACAATATTAAACAAACACAAAACCTACTTTTACAATGTAAATGGATGCAATTGCATACTTGAACGTAGTTTTCAGTTCTGATCAACTTTTTTCAATACTATTTTTCGATATTGTCAAATTTAAAGGTGCTTTACTCTCGAGTAAAGTTTATATTTTTTGAGAAACCTCATATAATACTAAAAAAAATTGATATCTGATAATTGTATTTTAGATTCTAGAGCATGCAGAACTTTTTATGAGGAAAAGTTTCCCATTTGGGGCGAACTTAAGTGGACACAGTGTACACACTTAATATTTTGGCCGTAGAAAAAATATTGTTTTATAAAAACTTGAACTTACCTCGCTCAATCCATTTCTATGATTAGGCTTCGAAGACCTTCTCGGTCTCAATTCGGAATGATTCGATTTATGTCTAGCTCGATAAGCTGAATCCTTATCCAAATAAACGTACTGAGGCTCCGGATAATGCCGTGTCGAATGTAAAGATTTTCTACTTTCTTTATAAGGAGTTTTTTCTCTTCTATAAACCCCGCCGTGATCATTATAAATCGATTTTTCCGGATAATAAATATTTACCGACGTAGAACTTTTCGTTAGAGCCCTACCAGGCGGCACCGGGGTTTTTTCGGGATCTTTATTTTGTTTCTTATAGATCCTGTCTAAAACGTTGGAATATTTATCTTCTAGTCTTGTTATTGTATGTCCAAAGTTTGGTACAACAGTTGTACTCTTACTAGTCGATAGTGGGACAAATCCATGGTTAGAAGTGGATGGCGTTTCGTCGGTAAGTTGCCTCTCGACAGTAGTAGAAAGCCCGCGTACTCTGGTGGTCAATTTTTGTAATAAACTCGAACAAGATTCACTGAGTAACTGTGCGACGTTACTGGTGGTAGAAGATCGAGCATATCTATGTCTGTGAGGTGTAGAAGCGGTTGTATTCGTAGAAGGAAAGTTGTCCAAGGGTTTGCTGTTGGTCGTAGATTTAATAGGCATACCAGGTGATTTGTAGACCCATGGAGATTGTCCGTAGGTCCAATTGAAGTCCTCGGTTCGTCGAGAACTGTCCTTGTTCGGACGATAACGATTATATGTGTAACCAGAGCTGTACATTGGTGTTTGTCATAATCACTGAACGACAAGGAAATTTTTCACCAACACACTCACCACCTGAGTACTAATATCACATATTCGCGTATGGCGCGCCTGGACCGCCGTTTCACTGCTACTAAAAATAACGCAGAATATGTTTCTATTCTTGGTCGCACACTGAATTTTCGGTCCTATAATTTTTGTCCTCTAACAATAGTCCAGTATTTGAAGGAAATACAAACTTTTTTTTTAGTCAATGCTACTAATAAGAAAATATACAGGGTGTTACATAAAACGTTGATTATATTTACTAGTAATTTATTAATATAGTTTAAAAGCGTTCTTATCGTGCGGGTTCAAAGGTGACTATAACCATATGTATCAAATCAGAAGACACAGAGGTTACCAAAATGTGAGATTACAAATATATACCCGGAGAAAATAATGATGGTTGATGTTTCCTGCACATTCTTTGTTCCAGAATACGTAAGGATATTTCCAAGTGGTGTTATAATTGAGTACACGCATATTTCATATTTTGTTTGGATATTAATTTATAATAGTTAATAAATATGATATCAAAAATTACTAATAATAGGAAATATACCAGTTTCCATTGGAAATTATATACTCCCAAATTTTAAAATAAAATTCAAATTTCAATGCACTTTCCGACCACAACCCGAGGATTTCCGAACGCCACCGATCATACGTGTGATGTCATATCTCTTGTGTTTACTTATGTCAATATGGCCGGTATTGCATTGGGTTATGTGTAGTTGTGTGTTTATATTGTATTTTAATCAACTATTAATTCCTTCATCGACGTAAAAATATCATTTATATGTTTGTTTGAGACCATTACGTGTTTGTATGTGCTTTTTTTTATTTCTAAAAGTCAACGTAAAGTGGAAAGTGGTCATAAGAATTCGATATTTCCGAGGATATTTTAAAACTTTTGGAAGAATATATTTTATTTACTAGTTCAGTGTTCAGTGACGATTCTTTCATATTTTGTGACTAAAGATATGGCTAGGGAATGTTTTGTAAAAGCACAAACTAATAACTTGCCCAAAGTAGACTCATTTATGCTGCTTGAATTTATGAAGTCAAATAGCTGCTTTAATGCAGAGGAAATAAGAGGAGTTAAAGCATTATCGTAAGTACGATTTAAACTATGTTTTATTTATATAATACCAACCATATTTCGATGTGTGGTCGTAAGAAAATGATGTTTTTATGGTTGATTCCTAGACATATAGGTACATAACCTCAAACTATTCAACAATAAAAATTACCAGCATAGAAGTAAGTACTTACATTAAAATGGTCTTCACAAACAAAAGAAATGCCCTTCCTTAAGTGTATTTTTGCTTGCGCCACCAGGTAAAGTAACAAATATTTTGTCTGGAGTTTTAATAAACGTTGATTTACACACTGGAACAATGCAATACTTGGAATACAAAGCTTTATTCGGCTTTATTCATTTTTAAAGCTTTCAGAAACAAATTAGGTCACAAGAACTCAGAGCGTGATACACGAATAAGAACGTAAACAAGTGGAGTGACGTCAACGGATTGGGCAGCCATCTTTATGACGTAAAGCGCGTTTTGGCGGACTTTCAAATTTTATGATTTTTAAAGTCGTTTTAAAAGTAAAGTTTATATTTTTTTGTAAAAATAGGCATGCAAGGTGTTAGGAGACCTGATAAAGCGTCAATTCTTACCCACAGCAAAATGTATGCTTGTACCCTATTCTGCCCCAAGTTGACTTTTAAACAGATGATCAAGTCAGCTAAGTATCCAGGATTTTATTTCGGTAGGAGGATCCAATGCGTAGTAATGAAAACAATTTTTAAAAATGTCAAGGTCAAAGGTCTTAGATGGTTCAAAATTGTCATGCTACAAAATAACACCTCTGTATCTGTAGAGTAGGGAGGGTGAGTGTAGGCTCACAGCACTTGGGCCACATATGACCCATTGTACATCTTCCCGAGGAGTTGTTCTCACAGGTCATCGTCCATCCTGTCCTTTCCAGGAAGGTGGACAGGTCATTAGGATACATCTTCTTTATATCGGCAGGTGTAGACCAAGACACACCGAACACACACTCTTATTGACGATAACAGTTTCATCTTCCTGTTCACACATCCTGCATAGAGGTGTGTCCACTAGCCCCATAGTATGGAGGTGTTTCCTTAGTTGACAGAGGCCAGTCAGAAATCCTACTGTTAAGCGTAGGTTTTTCCTGGCCATCGCAAAATATTTCTTCGGCGCCAGCTTCCCAAAGTCGCCCAGGGTGATCCTGGCAAGATTGCATCCTTTGATTCCATCCCATCTCTTAAGGGATTGAGCATGGGTGTAACGTTTGGCTAGTTCCTCAATTGTCGAAGTCGTTAGGCCGTAGGTGTCATTGGGTCCTGTCCTGTCCTGTCGTTTATTTTATTTGCTATATTGACAAGTATATATAGCTAACCTTAGATTTGATAAATAAAATCATCTGGATCGTATTCAGCCAAATTCGAAAAGGCTATGCAATTAATAATTACCAGCTTCTTTTTCTAACTGAAAATACTTGAGAACTTTCAAAATACATACCTACTGATGTTTTTCCGTATATCCATGCATATTTTTGTATTATTTAAATAAATAAAACAATAAGTTTAATATTCATTCATTCATTTTCATAAATAATAATTGACCGTAAACAACAAAGTACAGACCTGTCGAGAACTGTCAGTGTGAGTAAGACACATTGCCGCTACGAAAGTAACGCCTTCATAGTGTATTTTAAAACCTCGATTGATAGGTTAAGCTTGCGCGTAATCTAAAAAGCAACCAATCAAATTTTTGTAAGTAAAAGATTAGGGTTAACGTTTGTAATACATTTAAATGGTTCATTATTGTGATATTATGATTAGGATTAATCCACAGATCTGCCTTTTTTCCATTTCTTCCTAAGAACAATCGATGACGCACACCAAAGAAGGGTATTATTTCAAACATACTAGAGTGCCACCAAGATTTAGCTAACGCCTCGGCATATAAAAATATCATCCTGAGGTGGGTTAAAGGGTACGACAGGAGTAAAATAACACATTTAAATACAGGTTTCGTTAGAAACATTTTCAATATTCAGTTAAAAATTGAGTTGTTATTAATAATCTCATAATTGTTTTTACCCTTTTAAGAGTAGAAATAGATCCTAACAAAATGGCTATAATAACTAGTAAAGTAGACAGAATAACCAGAAAAATGATAAAAAGAAGGGAAAAATGTTTGCGTACATTTGCTGCTAAAAATTGATGCCATGGTGTGTTGAGGTCACCGACTTGAGCAATTGATCCTCAATAGTACATGAGAGATCTCGGAAGTAACAACGATATCCTGCTGGAAGCAATGAGGTCAATTTTTAACATTGTAGCCCTCTAATTGAGGCGTCTATTCTGTAATATTTCGTTCAGCAAAGGTTTCGTTTACAAACGATAGGAAGTGTGAACGAAAAATTTTGAAACGTTTTTCTGTATCTTTTTTGTACACCACTTTCTGATGTTAACGAAAGTTGGACGTTTTGAAATGGGTAGTAGAGCAAAATATCACAGCGTTGTCATATTTTTGAATTACATTATAATTAAGTGATGAAGTTCGTAGCTAATATATCCATTCTATATAAATACATATCCGTTAATGTTTTCAAAATCTACACTACTATGTTATTTAATATACTGCACAAACCTTTAAATGTAAATAATAAAGGACTGTGATGTTTTTTCACGTTTTTCATGTCAATATTTTTACCAAATTTGAAATAGCTTGCAATGTGACAACGTTGTTCAACTTTCAACTGCAATTTGAGGTTATGGCTCGTTGTTATGGTTAGATAAAGGAAAAGCTTAGCTGAGGCATTGACGTTTATATGTCAATGAGCTGAGGTTACGAATTTCTTACTTGAAAATATCCCATCAATATGTAAGAAAAAATAAATATTTATTTTTGAATATTAAATAACTACACCGTACCACAGATCAATTTCCTCTTCAACAATTTCCATAATTTTCACCGAAATAATTAATCTTATCACAAAAATAGACAAATTTTTATAGCCAAAGTGACGTTTCTGGCTGCCGTTCATGAACGGCGATTTCTAACGAGAAATAGCATTTTGGATACAGAATAACATTTACCGTTCATCAACGGCATCGTACATACTTACAGAATAGACCCCTTTAATTTAAGAAAATTATTTTGCCGATTTACCGGACTATATTTTATCATACCAGTATCAGAGTTCAATCGGCACACAGGTATAATGATATTCCTGTTGCATAAAAACAATAATGGAATTAAAACATTTCGAGTAGTTTAAAGATTCATTTGAACTGTTTGAAAAAACATAAATTTTATACGCAACAATTTGATCTGTTTTATTTTTTATTTGCTGAATGATTTACTT
>CAJUYG010000196.1:236882-247412 GCA_910591675.1 Galerucella calmariensis
GCAACAATTTGATCTGTTTTATTTTTTATTTGCTGAATGATTTACTTCAACTACAAAAGATATATTATATTTTTATATAGGCTATTAATATGATTCGGGAACCTATAAAGTGAAAACGAAATATATCAATGATAATGAAACTTTTTTTTTCAACGGATTTTTGTTCATTCATGAATTCTAACAGTTTCCCAATTGTTACTTCATAATCACATTTAAGTCGACAAGTCAAATGCGTGATATTTACAGCTTTCAACTGCTTAGACCCCTTTCTACAAAGAGAGGCAACACCCAGTTGACAGAAAGGTCGTCCGCCGGCTGGGAGTATCTTCCAGCCGCGGGGAACATATTTTGCATTGAACTTTTATAGACACCATTTTGTAACTAATATAGTAAAATCTGTTATTCCCCCTTGTCACTCACATCTGTACCAACCGCAATAAGAAACGATCAGTGATAGGAATCACACGAAAGTAAACTCGTTCTTTCCTACGACCAGTTATCCTTTTAATCTGGTATCTTACTCTTTAGTATTTCCAAAGATTAAAGAATAAAAATATAAGATGTTTCACTAGTTCCAATTTATCGCGTAAAGCACCGATGCCGCTGGTGACTGGGATGGTACAGTACGTCGCTACGTCCTTACTTGCATTTACTTTGGCATATTATATACTGGACGTCGCCCGTCGAGCGCTGTTATTTTAGAACGGTGTTTATTGGTTGTTCGTGTTTTATCCTGCAGCTGCTCCTCTTTTTACTGTTTCAACCTTGTCAATCCAAAAAAGACGCGTTATTTTAAGATCAAAATCTAAGATTTAGTGGCCCTATTATTCTGTTGGCTAATATATATATTTAATTGAATTTGTGATAAATATCTGCTAGTTTATCAATAAGTATCACAAAATTACTAAGATGCTGGATAAAAACTGTGAATTGATTCATTTCAAAAATTCAAGTTCATTTGTTACTTACCTTTTCAAATTCATATCCCAAACATTTTTCGAAATAGGTAATCAACATTTAAAAATAAACCTTTGTGATAAAGAATCCTATTAATTTGAATATATATTTCTCTAATTACCCCTGTATAGCTTGAAATAAAATAAACTTTTCGAACTTCTTTGGAATCTTCCGGTCTCGTTATTGACAACAAAAGCGAGTCTTGAACATAATTTATGAGAGCGGCGTCCGTTTGGGAAAGCAGCTTGAATCAAACCGCCCTGGAGTGAAACATCTTATATTTTTATTCTGTAATCTTTGGTATTTCGTCTATTTTAATACTTCCATAATATAAAGTATGGCACTCAGATGGTTCTTATGGTATTCCAACAAATCTTCCGCCTTTATTATTGTTCTATCTGCCAAAATGAACCCAGCATTACAAAGGGAAAGAAGGAAATAGGATTAATATCAATAAAAGCCTACAGTTCAGTTTTTTTTAAATTTTATTGAAAATAATGTAAGGAATCATTACATTTTAATGTGTCTTAGCAGCTAACCTCTTATCTCTTTCTTCTGCTATGGACAATTTTACTCCCTTGCCTCTTGGTAGGGAAACGAATGCCTTAGCACCTTTACCAATTATGAATACATTATTTAACCTAAAAAGAAAACATCTATCAAGATTTTTTTTGGGAATATAGCACCTTTACACAAATTTGAAACAGCTAGAACAGTCTCGAACCTATAAAGTTAAGTTGACTCAAGAGATAATTCCAAAATACTTATGAACATTACAAAGAATACTTGGATGTTACGTCTTATTCAGTTAACTTTTGGAATAATTAATTTCAATCTACTTTATGTGTTTTAAATTAATAAGTGAAGAGAACACGATACTTATACTCCCTTATAAAAGATAAAATAAAAACTGTTATCAGAGGAAACTCGTAGCAATTAAAAAAGATGAAATAGGAAGGAATAAGCGAGAATATCACGTCAAATAAAATATAAAACTTACCTAGTTGCAAACACATGACCATTGGCATCCTTAACATGTACAATATCAAATGATCCTGGATGACGTTCCCTGTTGATAACTGTACCAACACGACCCAAATTTCTACCTCCGGTGATCATACACAAGTTACCAGATTCAAACTTAATGTAGTCCAGAATTTTGGAAGTGGCAATTTCCAATTGGATGGTATCATTAACTTTGATGTTAGGGTCAGGATAACGGATAGTACGTCCATCATGTGTTACCAAGAATGGAATTCCCTTGGGCCCAGTTTGAACTCTCTTAACTTTGCAGAGCTTATACTAAAAATGTTCTATATTGAGAAGTTGACACTTTTTTTTTGAAAAAATAAATTTTATAAAAATTTAATCAGATGAGTAAGGTACAATCATTATGATCATATCTCTGTTCTTAGTACTTAATGTAGTGCCTGTGAGCATCATGTTAATGAGGAAAAATAAATAAAAGGTGAAAAACTACACCAAAAATTACTTACTTTAGCTTCTTCAGCTGTAATTCGGTGAATAGCAAATCTACCTTTAACATCATAGATCAGACGGAAGAATTCTCCGGTTTTTTCAATGGTGATAACATCTAAAATACGAGCACTATAAACACCACTTCATAAAAAGTAAATGAATTTACTCACCCATAAATCCAGCGGGATAGTTACTGTCGGTTCTTATTTTTCCGTCAACTTTAATTAGTCTTTGCATAACAATTTTTGTAACTTCACTGTTGGTAAGAGCATACTTTAGCCTGTTTCTTAGGAAAATTACTAAGGGAAGTGATTCTCTCAACTTGTGAGGACCAGTTGATGGACGGGGAGCAAATACACCCCCCAATTTGTCCAACATCCATGCTTTGGGTGCATTCAAACGCTTCAAATGCTTTTTAGGTCCTCGAGCCTGAAAAGAGGTTATAAAATATTAATACATTTTTCATTTGTAAATAAGGAAATTCATATGTTTACAAAATGCTAAAACACATAAAAATGTATGTACCATATCGTTACAAATATAAAAAACTCTATTTTAAATAAAAATACTATTAAAACTCCAAATAACACTATCGGGTGAGCCTTGATACTTCCAACTTGAAAAAGTAAATTATATATTCACAGCACTATTGAAATATTCACAAGAACAGCAAATTAGATATTATAGAATTCATTTTAACGTTTTATAAAACAGTTTCGTTTCATTTTAAGAGTAGATTGTTAAAGATTAATAAATATAAGCAACCTACCATCTTGACTTTTAAAATATGAAAGACAGATCAGGGTGACCACAACAAAATTTTAAAACCAAAAACATGTTTGTGGAACTGACAATCGGCGTCTTCTTTATTTTGATGGCACTGTCCACTTTCGTATGGAATACTCAGTACCATCACAATCTATTTTGTATAAAATTCGAAATATGATAGGGACGGAGCAAGGAAGTTAAATCTAACATCCTTGCGGACGGAGTACTCAGTCAGTACAGATATTCGAAATGAAAAATATTCAATAGGAATGGATATATTTTATAAAATGTGCAATATAAATAATAAATATTTCAGATATCCAGCAAATCTGTCAACTTCAACTACTACTAAAGGTCTGTAGTACTAGGTGTACCGGTCAACGATTATACACCCTACAGGATTGCTTGGGTGTATAATCGTTGTGTACCGGTAGACATAAACAGCGATTTTTTCTTGGTTTGGTATACCACATAATGGAGAAATTTCTTTTTTGGTATATTCTTGGTACTTGTGGTTTTCGACATGCGAAGCCGAGACCAGAAGTATAGGCTGTAGTTCTGTGGTTTTAAAGATCTTGTGCTGTCTTTCATAGAGAAATATTATTTTTTCTTGCAAAAAGGTCGTGCGAGAAAATTTTATTGAATTGGTGAGCACAGAAAGTTTTTCTTTTATATTGCAGATCAATAAAACACTTGGTAACAGTCGTTTCAGAATTTGTGTTTTTCAGAAAAGTGGAGGAAAATCAACATGTCAATCAAAGTTTATTTTGGAACTTGAAAATATTGGGACAATGCAATGTAGGAGCTGTGTGTTTTAATAAGATTCCACAGTAAGTATACACAATTATTATTGATATTCTAACATGACCAGGAAGTAGAAATAACCATAGACCTAAGCTATTAGAGTTTCTTAAATGGAAAATACAGACGATTGATGGTATTTTTAAATTTGATATGTGGATAAACGGGTATTCGCCAGACACTTCACAAGTCTTGACCAGCTTCTGGCTCAAGATAAAAGCGCCAGTGTCTTCGTGTGCTCAGAGTTTCTTATTTAAAATTTCTTCGACCCTCATATCGTTTGTCAGCAAATTTTGAATATGGAATACGAAAGACTATTATATTATCAACCTTTCTGTAAAATTTAAACGCGAGACATCGATATATGGTGTTACCTGAATGAAAAGAATGTAGTTTTTTTTGGAAAATTCTTATTTTTCCATTTCTTCAACCATCGTATCGTTTCTATTGTGAATTTAACGGTTATAATAAATTAATATTTTCAACGTCAATCATCACTACATGAAATCTCTCCATAATTCTAGGATAAAATCAATCAGTTTATATATTCGTAGTGTATAATTTCATTTGGACGCTCCGTATTACAGCGATAAACAATTAGGTAAGCAACTAAACAGGCAACAATGTATGTTTAGTTGCATACCTATTAGAGATGTAGTTGTAGTACTCCTTGAAGATGGCATCATCGAACAATATCAATATTTGTATTGAGTGACCTCTCTATATTCATGCAAATGACAATTGACATTTCTGGAAATTGTCATTCACTGGTGTAGGTGTAAACAAAACACTACTCTACTCTATGGTACTTACATACACAAAATATTATTTCTCTATGGTAAATCAGTGCAGAAAGCTCGGCAAAAAAGAACAATCCTATACTTGAAAAAATTTCGTGCCGTCTTCATAGAAAAAACAGCCGCTTATCTCTAAAAACTTTGTGCACACTATCCATTTTAAAGAATTTCTCAGTGAAGTAATATTTTGGTAGCATTATTGATAGTATCGTTCCGGCATTATACTTGATCCAAATGCGGTGCGTGTTGAAATTAATTTGATAGCTTATTACCCTTCTATAAAAACTACGATATACAATATCACTAAGACAATTGGCATTCATTTTGTGAAAATTGTTCATCATGATGTTATGATAGAGGGAATGAACAAGGTCTGCTAAACAATATTTATTAGTAAGTAAGTACGTTTATTCATCTCTTAGAATTTTACAAACACGTGTTACAAAAGAAAACATCAAGTTATAAAATTACATAGACTTGTCACAATACAGAAATAAATCGCATACATACAGCCAATTACTCCGGTCATTCATTCACCTGCATTCATATCTCTCATGGGGTAATTAAAACTCAGTAAAATAATAATGTACAACATTAGCATTTAACGTATATAAAAGGTAGTTAGTTTATTATATTTTCCTTTTATACTGTAGGAACTCGTCAACAGAATAGAAAGCATTTATGCAGAGAAATTTATGTAGCTCTGTTTTAAATTTACTGTAGGTTCCATTACCAACAGTCCTACATGCGTGGTTAAAACATTAAAACGATAAGCTTTTGGAAAAGCCACTTGATTATTTCCTTTCATTCCAAAATGCTTCCTCTGTAGTGATTGTGAATATATTATTCTATTTTAGATATATGATTTTCTACAAGTTTTCCGTCTAAACAGTTGCTTCATTAACTAGTGTACCACTTTTATTGGAGCAGTAGGGTATTGTAGAACAGATGTACAATAAGCATTAATAGGAGCTCCTCCAGTATTAACTATTATATGATTCAGTACTAGTAGTCATTGGTAAGTGTCTTATTTGTATATTTAAGTATGTCAAAATAATAGCATACCACAGTGCCAGTTGAAATCATTTCAATATTTGTTTTTCGACGAGTGTGAAGGCAGCCACGAGTTCGCCAGAACTGCAAGGCGCGCGCCAAATCGCCAGTGGTACTTTAACAATACTCGTAGCGGCTGCGGATTCATACAGAGATGATACTTGACATTTATAGCTGGACGTGGATACATTTGTAGTGCCAAGTTAATTATTATTATTATTTTTATTATTATGATAATTAATCCTCTGTAACTTTGAAAAAATATTAAAAACTATACTCCACCCGATTAAGTCGAATGAAACAACCCCTTTCAATTATTTAATAAAATGAACCATAACTAAAAAACACATAATTTACATTGATTTTCTGAAGATATGTGCTTTGTATTATTTTTTACAGCAGATTAAAATAATAAAATAAATCACAACTTCGTAAAAAAACATATAAATGAATTTTTTTTTCTACAGATATGTGCTTTGTAATGTACTTCATAAGACCTATTGACCACCTGATTTTGTCGGGCAGGTATTCACCCTCCACAACCCCTCTCAATCATATAATGAAATAAATCATAACTTCGTAAAAAATACATTAATGAAATTCATTTTCTACAGATATGTGCTTTGTAATATACTTCATAAGACCTATATATCACCCGAGCAAGAGCTCAACGAAGACGATCCAGTTCGCCGTATCCAATTTTGTGAGGAGATGATTAGAAGACAGGTGGACATCCCCCACTTCTTATATTCGATATGCTCTTCTGACGAATACACGTTCTTTCTTAATGGTCACGTGAACAAACATAATTGCAGATACTGAAATGATGCAAATCCTGCAATTATGAGGGTGCTTTTTAATAAGATTCAAATGTAAGTATACATAATTATTGATATGAGGGAAAAGGTTGGGCTCAAATGGGAAACTCATGTTTGAATGGGTCCTAACCAGTACCCAGACAGTGTTGGACTCATCCCCAAGGAAATGTCTACCAACCAAACCCACCTCAAGCTCGCCGTTACTCCCGCCTCCCCAGCATACTTCAAGGCGGGCGGCGGACCCTCACACACTCTCCGTCATCTACTCCCTTCTATCACTCCTACCTCTCACCTGCCTTCTCTTTCCTAACCATGCTCTCCACTAGATGTATCTGTACATCCTCCATCCATCCTCTACATTTTTCCTTCTCGCGGTCTGCTTTCTCCTATTTGCCCAGACTCGTCCCCTCTGAGGGGTCCAGAGAGTATCTCCCAGGTTCTCCCTCTCCGTCTTCATCCACCCCCTTCCTTCCCCTACTACATTCTGTCTCCCCTGGCTTGTGTCCTCTTTCCCCACATACCCTACAAAGGAAGGCCTGCCGACAGTCTCTGGCCATGTGCTCCACGCTCTCACATAGCCAGCATTTCCTTATATTCACCACTCTCTTGGCATTACATCCTGCTACTTGGTGGTTCTTCACTCCACATCCAAAGCATCTGCCCTCCTCTCTCCCCTCTACAATATTTACCCTATTCCAGTCCAACTTAATCTCCCGTTTTCCTAGTAAGGCTTCCGTTTTCTCCCATTCCACCCTTACCACCGCCATTTTCATCCCGTTCCTCTCCCTCACCACTGTCATTACCCTTGTCCCTTCCCCAATCAATTCCTCTATTTTCTTTCTCACCACTTCATCTTCAATCCAAGGGTCTATCCCCACCATCTTGATGGTTTTTGTTCCTCTTCCCGCTTCCACCGCCCTAGCTCCTGTTACCCTTTCCACATCCCTCAGAATTCCTCTGAGCTCAACCCCTTTCTTTGCCTCTATAACAGCATTCCTGTTCCTTGATACTCGTAAGTCTATTCACCCACTTTCCTTCCATATTCCTTCCCACTCCTGATTGACGCGATCATCTTCTTCAGCACCTCCATCTCCACATGCTCAAGCCTGTGTAGTCCAACGCTGACTTTGCTCCCCACTTCCTCAAACAGTCGACTCATCATATCCTCTCATCCCTACTATCACCCTCCATCCGACAGATCAACTCCTCCGCGTTCACCCTTGTATCTTTTCTTTCCGTTTTGCGTACATCCTCAATCCGCTCCATTTCCTCTCCTTTTTCTCCTAGCAACGGGTACCGATCCCTAAGCATCTTCTGTATCCCCTCCTCCATTCCACTGTCTTCCTTAGTCACCCATACCACTTTTATCTTTTCATCCCCCAACATTGGATTTCCCACCTCTTTTCATCCTCCCTGTTCTCATCTCTAATCTCCTTCCATCCATCCCAGTCTCTTTGCCCCTCCTCCCATCGTGTTTGCATTATCTCCTTCCTACCTTCCTCGCTTCTCAACCTCTCTAATTTCCTGACCCGCCTCTCAGCCAACGACTTCTGCTCTTCCAGCCTTTTCACCCTCTTCTCCAGTCACCTTATCATTTCCTTCAATCTCCCTACACTCTTCCTCTCTTTCTCTCCCACTCTTCACTTCTTCCCTTCCTTTCTCTTCTGTTTCCTCTACTGTTCCTTATTCTCCAGAGGCGATACCTCCTTCCTTTCCACCCCAGTATCGCTTCACTCACTTGTCTCTTCCGCCTTATCATGTGTTCGTTTCACCAGCCTCGATTTCCCAAAAATTCATTTTTTTTCTCTCTCTTCCTCCACTGCTTCATGTTCCACTTTCCTTGCATACTACATCCCACGAGTAGCTAGGGTATTGAATGTCCACCACCACAGAGCCCCGCTTGTGGTAGTAAGGATGGGACTCCGGGAGGTCACCAGGTATCCCGGAGGCACCGTTACTGACTGACCTTCGCGCAGCCATACATCCATTGTCACGATTGCTAACAACGTAGATTACGGATTGTTTTATCGAGGTTTACTCCTCTAGGCTTTTTGTCACGGTTGCCTCCGGACGCAGTGGCCTCCGCTGCCTCCCCTATGCTGCTGGTTATTTATCGAGGTTTAGTACTTACTCTATTCCCTTTGATCCGCGAGCAACTATTCGGTTTTCCATACTGGAGCCTCATTTATTGCTTATCCCGAGGGTTGGTCGGTCATGAGGCCCTTACAGCTCGAAGAGCACGAGTCCCTTGACCACCCACTCCCTCTGGAGACACCCTCTCAGCCATTGGGACGCTTCGTGTCGGGTAGGACAACCCCTCTACGGAGACTTGTATGAGAGATTAGGGGTGAATCACTTCCAGCCTCCCTCATCAAACCCTCCGAAGCACCGAGTAGATAGTTTCGTTTGGACACTGTAGAGAGTGTAGAGCTATTAGTAACAAGGAGGTAGGCAACTAAACATACATTAATGTATTTTTGGTTGCATACGTATTAGAGAGATAATCTATATTTTCCTCCAACTATATGCATAATACCGTATTTACATCGACATCATAAGAACAAATTTTAACTAGATGATTGGGAGGCGACCAATAGTAATTGGAAGCTGCTCGGTGATTTTCGTTAAAACGGCACACATTTCTGTTCAAAACTTCATGAATTTTCTCAACACTGTGCAGATTACAACCTGATTTTCACTTGTAACTTTCCCGCTGATAATATCTTAATCTCATTTTTTATTAGGAATTATGTACTTCTAATAGCATCTCCACTATGACCTTTACAAATCTATTGTCTAAACCTTCATGTTATGCTCGAGTTGTGTGATGTTATTTCTTATGCTGTATTTTGAGACTAAATAAATTACTGACTGAAAACTTGATTCATTTTTTTTAAATTTTGGTATATTCTGAAATTTTATAGATTCTTCATGGGAATTGACTTGAGCAAAAGAAGACAGTAGAGGTGAGATGACAGACAGAGAAAGAGGGACAGAGAATAGGAGAAGAAGGGAGTCGAAATGACAATATACGCGTGTCGAAAGTAGAAACTAGAAAGTGTAATTAATCTGCTGCAATCTCATTACACTCACTCAACAGTCAATGCTGCCATGTTTCATTTATAAACTGGCATTGTTAAGTGAGTGAAATGTAGATGGCGCCACACTAATGACACTTTTTAGCTATATATTTTTCTACTTCACTCCTACTTTCGGCACACGCCGCTAGATCATACTACAATATGATCCGTAAATGTAAAACGGTTGAGTAGGAGGGAATGAAATTTATATCGATAAATGTAGTTTTCGGAGTTTTAACGCATTTTTTTCAACCAATAGATGCTGCTTACATTGCTATCTGAATAGTAAGCCACTCTTGTATACAGGTATAAAATTTTTTGTCGCGTACGAAACTAAAAACTGCGTTTATCTTTATAAATTTGTTCGAGTTTAACTTTGATTGAATATAATTGAAAAAGAAAACAAATCTTGTTTTATTATTTTCCCTCACCCATGTCCTCTCTTTAACACTCATTTCCGTCACACGGAAGTAGCGCCATCTATCAAAAAGCCGCCGAACAAATTTTTTAAGTTCAGGGAATTCCCCATAGATGGCGCTGTTTTCCTGGGATCCACACAGAGGTGGCGCCATCTATCCAAAAACCGGTGAACTAGTTTTAAAAAATGGCGAAAATATTTTTTTGGTTCAAGCAATTCCCCATAGATGGCGCTGATGCTCTGGGATTTACACGGAAGTGGCGCCATCTATCTAAAAACCGGCGAACTAATTTTTTAAAAATGGCGAAATAATTTTTTTAGTTCAGGGAATTACCCATAGATGGCGCTGTTGTTCTGGG
>CAJUYG010000196.1:247422-272034 GCA_910591675.1 Galerucella calmariensis
TTTTTAGTTCAGGGAATTACCCATAGATGGCGCTGTTGTTCTGGGATCCACACAGAAATGGCGCCATCTGTAAAAAACCGGCCAACTAATTTTTGTTAGTGCAGATAATTCGTCATAGATGGCGCTGTTTTTTGGATGGCGATATCTAAAAACTTGCGTCCATCTATAGAGTGCAAAAGGAAATGTGAATTAAAATACAATATAACAAAATAAGAAATTTTTATTGACGGATTTATTGTACGGATCTACATGTAGTCGAGCTTACACTATCTATAAAATTGATAGTTACACATCATGTTGCGTTGGATCGAATTTGCATATAATTGGTGTTGGAAAACTACCACATTCTTGGGCATCCACCATTATCGGGGGCCAACACCCATTGAGTTGGCCAACAATGAGACCTTCGATGGCTCAGGAAAAACAATAAACTTGATATTTTTTCTTATATATATTTTATTTTCATGGCAAACAAACCACAGAACCATTTATTACACTTATTACAATTGGTACATCCTTGTTACCGCCAATTCCAACTGCCGGCACACTGAGAGTTGTTTAATATAACTCGTGAATTTGAATGATTATCAACCCAATATACTAGGGTGACTTTAAACGTTAAACTGTTACCTTCATGGGTAAGGCAACTAATTATTTTTTACACTTACTTTAATATTATTTAAAGAGGAGAAAATGGAGAGAATCGCCACGAGGCACCATGCTTGTTTTTTACATGAACGCAAGAGAGGTGTGTGAGGGAGATCTTTTTTGCGCATGCAGCGAATTTGGCATAGCGCGTGTATGCCATCTAATTTAGTATGTCATCATCGAGTACCGATTCCTCCCTAACAGGGGTTAGTACGTGGGTGGTACCGCTACGGTCTCACAGGTGGAGCTACGAGTACTGGAGATGATTTTATTTTATATTAATATTCCTTTGAGGGAACACTGTTGGGAATTGGACCCAGGCCTTTAGGTTCAAATCCCAACAATTGGAATGAACCCATCTGTCGGTTGTGCACGGAAGAGGAGAAAACTTCCTCACACATTATCTTCGAATATGAAGCCCTGTCTTATTGGAGATATGAACTCTTAGGACTAGAGCAATTTTTCCAAGAAGGATAACATGAAAAGAGACTGATAATGGCTATTGGTCTCTTCACATAATTGGTACACCGGTGCCGAACCAATCAATCAATTGCAGTGCGATCTTCCGGCGCGTGTAGAAATTGGCTCCGAGGTAGAAAAATAGGTAACCATATGTGGAATTAGAGTGACGCCATCTACATTTCACTCACTCAATAATGCCATGTTTCACCTACTTTTTTACCGCGCATCTACTTTCTACACGCGCTGCTAAATCGCACCACAATACAATACACCGCAACATGGAGGTATGTATAACCATCAATTTCAGCTACAATTTTACTGAAACGTGCTACAATTAGATTTTTAGACAGTATATACAGGGTGTCCCCAGATTTCTTTCACAGACTGTAGCTCAGGAATTAACAAATAGGTTTATTTGAAAATTGGGTAATCTTTTTGAGATCTACAATAATTTCATCCGAGTTATATAGGGTATCTGTGACAACATCATAGAAGCAGGGACATCATCGCAAAGCAAAAAATTCAATGGAAGGAGGGGATAGAATTTAGCTCAAATGAAAGAGCTTTTTATTTCAAATTCAACAGTCTATCACAATGGTGGTACTCAAGTGGATAATTATACCAAAATTTCAATTTATTGTTTATTTGCAACAAGTTTGTAATAACCTTACGCAAGAGATGATTCATGCGGTATGTAAACGTAAACTACCTAGAAGGTTCGCTGCTTGTGTTGCAGACGGAGGCTATTTTGAACATATTTTATAAAATTAGTGTAAAATCGAAATGTTCTTATTATTGTTGCAAATAAACATTAAACTGAAAATTTGGTGTAATTATCCACTTTAGTACCCTCACTGTGATACACTGTTGAGTTTGAAATAAAAAGCTCTTTCAATTGAGCTGAGTTTCATCCCCCCTTCCATTGAATTTTTTTCATTGCGATGACGACCCATAACCCTGTATATCTCGGATGAAATTACTGTAGGTCCCAAAAAGATTACCCAATTTTCAAATATACCTATTTATAAATTCCTGAGTTGCAGCCTGTAAAAAAAGTCTTGGGACACCCTGTATATTGTCCACATAGTAACTGCAGAAACCTTAGCAGAAAATATGAAGATTCGGTAAAATATTTCTCCTAACCAAGACATAAGATCTTTTATTATAAAATAAAATAAATATTATAAAATAAAAATAAAATATTATAAAATGTGTAGGAATAAACACTTTTTTTCTCGCCCTACAATTTACGCCACTGTCTTAAAAATCATGTTTTTTATCTTTCGTCACTTACTATGTAAATGTCATCCTCCAGTCTCTATGTAAATGTATTGTATTGTCTGCTAAGGTTTCTCCAGAGCTACTACATGGACAATCAATACTTTATGAAACACACTTTATAAATTTGCTATAAAAAATAAATATTTGTATATGCATTTGAAAATATATCTTTATCAATATAAATGTGAACAATGAATGTACATATTTCTATTATTAACAATACAACAATTATTAAATATTCAAAAGCACTTATATGAGAAAATTAAACAATTCATGACCATATCAATATAGACATATTTTTTCATTTTATACAATACAATTGATGAACTATCATCAATATTACCCAATCCTAATATGTACACCACAATTTTATGATTATGGTTTCATTTTGCCCTTTTTATATTGCATTAACTACAATAAATCGAGCAATAAATATTGAAAAACAATCTAAAATCAATGAAATACAATTATTCAAGCCTTCTTCATCTTCTCTATTTCTTAAACCAAATGGATTATTCCCAACAATATCATCTGGGATCCTAAAAAAATTACATGATGAGTAAGTAAAATCCAGTAACAACAAACTGATGGTACATATTTGAATGTACCGAAATGATCAGTGAGCATTTCTCATTAGCAAAACTATGTTTCCCTTTTGATAAAACCATGCTTTTAAAAATCTTCCATAGAAAGAAGCCGCAGGATTAAAAAATGAACATAATCAGCATTTCCCAATCACTAATGGACACCATCAATTATGCCTTTTTCCAAACACTATGTAGCTTTTTGTAGAAAAAATTTACAGAAAAATGCAAATCAATATAATCAGGTGCTTCTACCAATTAAAAAGAGCTGTAACTAATTACGATGATTTGCAATTTTGTTCAATTTTGGAATGAAATGTTGAGAAGAAAATTATGTGCATGTAGATTTAGAAAAAATTAAAATGACAAAGGTCCATCGGTTTCATATTAAAATGATTTCAACTAGCAGCAGTATGTTGGTTTGAACTAGGCTTGTATAAGGCCGACCAACAACAACAAACATTCCATTTTAGATTTAATAGAAATATATTTGGCAAAAATTCTAGTAACAAAGTTATATTCTAATATGAAATATATTGTTTGATAAACAATCTTTATTTGATTCTCAAGTTAGCTTAGGATAATATTAGAATATACAAAATAGTTGCAAATATTATGTACTTACAGTCTAGCATTTTTTAACATGCAGTAACTCCATCGATGTTTAAAAATTTTCATATGACAATGAAAATGTGTTGTTGATTCTTTTTCCTGAAAACAAAAAAATATTGAAATTATTTCAACTGGCACAGTGGTATGCTATTATTTTGAGGTACTTAAATTTACGAAAAGACACTTACGAATGACTACTAGAACTGAGTCAGGAAATATTGAGTGCTGGAGGAACTCGTATTAATGCTTATTGAACATCTGTTCTACAATACCCTTACTGATACAATAAAAGTGGTACTCTAGTTATTGAACCAACTGTCTCGATAGAAGGCTTGTAGAAAATCATATATCTAAAATAGAATACCTAATATATTCTTACTACAGAGAAATCATTTTGGAATGAAGGGAAATGGTCAATTGGCTTTCCTAAAAGCGTATAATAAAATAAATATAGTTAAGAAGACCTTCTTTATTCCCTCTATCATAACATAATGATGGACAATTTTCAATTTTTATAGAAGGGTAATAAGCAATCAAATTAATAATATATTAACGTCTATTTCAACATACCGCATTTGGATCAAGTATAATTCCGATACTATTAATCATGTAACCAAAATATTAATTCTCTAAGAAATTATTTAAAATGAATATGTGTGCACAAAAAAGTAAGAGATACCCGGCTGTTTTTGCATTGTTTTTGTTTTTTCTATAAAGACGCTAAGTCACGTCATTTTTTCAAATAAAGGTTTGTTCTTTATTGCCGAACCAAAGAATACACCAGTGGTGTATTCTTTGGCCGAACTTTCTCAAGGATGTTAACATCTAACATCCTTGGAACTTTCTACACAAATTTACCATAGAGAAATAATTTACACTACACTGTTTACGCCAGTGAATGACAATTGACAATTTCCAGAAATGTCATTGATACATAAAGATAGAGAGGTCAGTCAAAACACATATTGTAATATTGTTCAATGCTGCCATCTACCAGAAGTAATAGAACTATATCTCTAATAGGTATGCAACCAAACATACAGTAGTGTCTGCTTAGTTGTATACCTCATTGCTGCTTGCTTATGGTTGTATACAATGCCCGAATGAAATTATACTAGGTTATACAATGATTGATTTCAGTTTAGAATTATGGAAAGAGACCCGTAGTAAAGGTTGATGATAGGACTTTATCCAATATAGATTTTGAAAAGATTCAATTAAATTTTAATATGATGGGTATTTTTCATTATAAAAAACCTCTGTTCAATTAGGTCCATTGTTATTCCTCCTGTTAGAATAATAGGTAATAATAATAATTATATTATACTTACAATCGAATCTTCCCCCATTGTGCTGTACTAATATTTTCATATTCAAACAAAATAAGCTTAGATTGACATGCTAGTTGTTTTTTATCCATTTTCCTGAAAACACAAATTTTAAATTGACTAATACAAGTGTTGCTTTCATCTGAAATAGGTGTGTACTTGAACTTAATAAATAAAACTTACGAATCTTACGAAATCAATTAGTGAGTTCATCTCATCAGCAAACCAAAATTTCAAATGTTTTACATCGTATAAAGAAGGCAACTAGTATAGGGCATTGCCACCAACTGATAATAATGACAGTCGCCTTGAGGAGAAACAATCATTTGGATATATGTTAGATTTGTAATTTGGTTGTTTTGTATTGATTTAATGATACTTATTATAAGCAGTCAGTTATAGCTTTTAAAATACCTAAGCAATTAAAGAAATTTCGAAGATGGCACTAAATAAAAAACTATCAGGAACCACGTGTTGTGCAAAGAACGCCTGTTTGTCATCAGATTCATCCTGGCGTAGCCTCACGTGGACAGCCCAATTGTTTAAGCTGAAAGTGGAGAATAATTTAAAAAATCTCCATGAGAATGGAGAGTTCTATGGAAGTTATCCAAATTCAAATGTTAGCTATTTTTATTTGTCCAATTATTTTGATTAGTTTGGTCAAAGAATACACCAACACCACAACAAGAAGCGAAGCCCGACGCAATCTCTTTGATGTTCTGGTAACAAAAATGACCTTGAGAGACCGATGTTGACAGATAACTTATTTATTGAAAACACAGAGGAAATAATAAAATTTCCAAATATTGGCGTTATAATTGGTGGACAAAATGAAGTATGACAAGTATCTTATTATAAAAATGGCTCTTTTCAGACATGCACATATTAAAAAAGGATCGGAAGCTTCGCTTCTTGTTAAGCTGGTGTATTCTTTGGTTTTGTTAACAAAAATGTATGACCTTGAGAGATCGACGTTGACAGACAACTTATTAAAAACACAGAGAAAATGATCAAATTTTCAAATATCGGCGATATAATTGGTTGACAAAATGAAGTATGACAAGTATCTTATTATAAAAATGGCTCCTTTCAGACATGCGCATATAAAAAAGGATCGGAAGCTTCGCTTCTTGTTGAGCTGGTGTATTCTTTGGTTTGGTCATCAAGAGCGTACGACTTATCAAATTAAACACAAAATTCTCGATATAACAATTATATTATGCATATAAATTTGTGGAATAAAAGTTTATAATTTAAAAGCATTTATCCCAAATTTATAACAAATCTACAAAATAAAAGCATACACTAAATTTATCAACTATCATTTTTCAACTCTGCTAAATTATATTTTTCTCTGAGATCCTGATGAACATACCAACGAAATTTGAATCTTTTCGCCTTCTCGTCTCTGTATTTCTCCCAATTGGCGTATTTCCTTATAGTCTTTGCCAGCGCCCCTTTAGAAACGTACGTTGCGTTGCCAGCATTAACCATGTCTGTTAAAAATTGGTCTACCAAGACACTCTTTGCTTTTGAACTACCATGTACTATATTCAAAAACAACGGAATTAACTCAGAATCCAGTTCTCTAGAGACCTTTTTCTTTTCTTTTACCATAAATATATCATCTCTTTTTTTAATTATAATTTGACAACGGGCTATTATCGCCAAAGGTTGTAAGTATTTGTCTAATGCCTCGTCTACATTGCTGCTATCTTTATTGTACCAAATGCAACCGATCGATCTGGGTTTCAACTTGTGCGTCTTCGATTGCATATCATGATCAAACTCTTCTTTTAGAAGCTTCAGTTTCTGTTTTAAAGATTCCGGTGATAATCGTGACGTTTCTTCATCGTCTACTTCATCGTCACTTAAATGACCGTGCGGGACGAAAAAATCGTTGTCTACTTCATAGTCGTCTTTTTCATCTTCGTTTTCTTTTTCAGCTTCGTCCTCCGAAGCGTTAAGAGACTCTCCTTGTTCTTCTTCCTCCTCCCAATCATCATCCGAATCTTCTTCGTAGTTGAAAATTTTTTGGTCTTCAACAATAGGTTTACGCGGTTTGATCGTGGTGCTCTTTTTCCTCCAAGTGCCATAATAAGCTGGTCTGCGGTTTTCGTGGAAACACAAAAATTTTGCTCTATATTTTTGCGACTTTTCTTCACAAATTGTTTCTCCTAAATTTACAACAATGACATCGTCTTCTGAAGATTCTTCACAAGGCCACGTTCTAAGGCTTTTCCCAATGGGTTTTCCAGAAGAAAGATCTGTTAAATATGATGCTTCTTCATTCTGATTTTCCAAGTAAGAGTCCAGTTGATCTTTCTGACCCTTTGTTAAATAATCCCTTCTTGGCAAAGGCAGTTTCATATCTGATTTGACTTCAAACTGTAAGAAGTTTGAAATTTGGTTTTTTTTGGAATCTTGCACTTCATCGGTTTTTTTAGGAACAAAAAAGTTTGCAAATGCAGCAGCTGCTTTTTGTTTTTTTTCTTCTTCCTTCAATTTCTCCTTGTTCTTTTCCTCAATTTCCTGCAATTTCTTTAGTTTTTCTTCTTCACGCTCTTTACGTTTTTGTTCCTCTTTCTCCTCCTTTTCTTTCCTTTTTTGTTCCTTCTCCTCTTTTTCTTTGCGCTTTTTTTCTTCCCTTTCTTCTTTTTCTTTCTTCTTCATTTCTCTCTCCTTTTCTAGTTCCTTCTTCTTCAACTCCTTTTCTTTTAGCTCCTTGTCTCTTGCTTCCCTTCTTTTTAATTGTTCTTCTAATCTCTTTTTCATTCTTTCTTCTCTCTCTTTCTGTTTTTCCTGTTTTCTTTTTTCAATCTCCAATTTTTTTTCCAATTGCCTAGGTGTCAGTTTTTTTGCAGAAATATCTTGTTTCAACATTTTAGTGGGGGTACTGGATTCACTTGATTTCAAAACTTCCTCATCACTATCTGAACTTACATATTCATCAGGTTTCTCTTCACTCTCCTTTGGAGAATCAGTTTCATTTTCTATATATTCATTCGTATCCATCATGTTATCATCCTTTGTTCCAATTTCTCCACTTTTATTCAATGCTAAAGCAACATTTTCACTGGAAAAGAGAGTTATTAAGGCAACAAATAAACAAAAAACCAAATTTCTTACCTATTTTTTTCCTCTACGACAATGTTAGTAGGACTATTTAATTCAACTTCAGGTAGTTCTATATTTTCAGTATTTTTTTCCTCATTAGGAAGAACAGTAGATTCTACTTCATTAGATGTACTTTCCAAATTCTGCTTAGCTTCTAACTTTTCTTCTAACCTGACAACACCAAAAAATTAATACATAAAAATTATTCGTTAAATAAATTTTACTTATTATTTATGTTATCTTCACATTCATTCTTGTCAATCTCATTAGAATTTGCTTGTTTCTTCCTGTTTTCTTCATTTTCTGCTGTTCCATCAATAGATATGTTTAATTCTAAAATACTTTCTTCATTATTAAATGACTCAGCTGCATTTTTTTTTTGTGGACTGTAAAAAAGCTGTGTTAAAATTTTGTCATCATTATAATGATTATCTTTGGTGTATACTTACTTTGAACTGTTGAAGTTTTCGATATTTGTAGTATTTTCTTCAATATCAATTTTTTTTCGTTTTAAATCATGTTCATTGTTTGTAGCAGAAGGTGAAGAAAGTTGTCTTTTTCTTGTAGCAGGCAATTCTTCCGATGAGTTTTCCATCGCGAATTTAAATAATCTAAAGTATTATAAATATGATATTAATGATTCTAGATATCTTGACTAATAATTAACTCACCTGAAATAATTTAATATTATATACTTTTATTTTTTGTTATTTCTTGACATAACCAAGAATTATATATAAATTCCCGCCGCTTTAAAGTTTAATTACAGTGATACCAACTGTTACATCCAATCAGACGAATAAATTTTGTCCGATAAAACCCAAAATATTCTAAAAGTATCAAGGTATTTTTATTCGCTTTTATTATTGAATATCTGTAATCATTTTTAGGGAATATTGGGAATAATCTAAAATTGTAATGTGCTGCTTATAATAAGTTTAATTATTTTTGGCTGTATATTGCTTGGGTTCAAAAACGTTCATTTACGGAAAAAAGAAGAAAATTTTATTTTTATTACTAGGTAAATAAATATCAAAATGGAAGTACTTTTAATATCATAAAAAATATTATGGAAGATAATTCGCGTAATCTCATGAAAAAATCGGACATCTCAGAAAAAGATGATAATAGTAAAACAGCTGTTTCCACCAGGGTAGGTTAAATGGGTTAAATAACAAAAAGTTGCGGCATATGTCACAGCACAGAGTAGAACCTATTTTTTTTTTCTATTTGAATGATTTTTAATTGTAGGTATAACTTTGCAAACTCTTGTATTCAACAATTTTAGTAACGGCATACTAATATATTTGGAATTCCATATCTGTTTCGAATAAAAGTTAAAAAAAAAACAAATGTAACAAAGGTCCATGAATATTTTCCCCATCTAGCTGTTTTTAAAAATTAGTGTGAGTGAAGCGTTGTTTAGGCTACCTAAGTTCAAACAATAGTTTTACCATTCCAAAACTTATTTTTTTAAAATTAACTTTAATGAATTATAAATTATGCAATAGGAGGATGATCTTTCCTCCTTCAGGGAACAGTGGCAAAAAGAAATTCGATCAATAAAGAGCAACCCACCTGAAGAACAGTTGAACAAGATATTGAGCCCAACTACTTCAGAAAATAATGCCAATAATAATGTTGATATAAAATCTACTAGTCAAGATGATGATGTTAATGAAAGAGCAACCAGACTTTTTCTCCAAGGCGTTGAAATGGAAAATTCTGGGAAACTATATGAAGCTATTAAATACTATAAACAAGCCGTTCAGATTGTCCCCGATGTTGAATATTTAATGCACAAAAAAAACAAACCCAAGTTAAAACAAGACGGTTTGGAAAATGAAGTAAACGACAAAGGTAGGAATACCCAAAATAACTATTTTTGTTTATTGAACCTATGAATTTTAAGAAAACCTCGATGTGAATGCCCCATCGACAGACGATGATGAAGATAATGAGGAGGAAGACATTTTTGTAAGATTACAAAGAAAAGTATCAAAGAAATCGTATTTATGCCTTCCCAAGCAACAAAAAAAGGTAAATAGTTGTAAATTGAGAAAATTTATAGATAAGATTACAATTATGACTAATTTTTAGGGTGTTCACATTGGTCAAATGCCTTTCGAGGTGATTTTGTACATATTGAAGTGGGTTGTGTCAGAACACTTAGATTTGAGGTCATTAGAAATGTTTTCTAGAGTATGTAGAGGATTTTATATGTGTGCTAGGGATCCTGAGATATGGAGGATAGCCTGTATGAGGTATTGTTTCAACTTACACAAATACTTAGCAATTTGAAGTGATTAACAGGTGTACTTATCAATGTTTTTATTACACAGGATATGGGGTGTGAATTGTGGTTCATCTCCCGGTGATTATAAAACTTGGCGAAATATGTTTATCGATAGACCAAGAGTTAATTTTAATGGTTGCTACATTAGCAAAACAACTTACATTCGTAATGGCGAAAACAGTTTCCAAGACCAATTTTATCGCCCATGGTATCTAGTTGCTTATTATCGCTACTTAAGGTGAACACATATTTGCAAATAAGAAAATATTCAAAAATTGAATGACTAAAATTTTAGGTTCTATCCCGACGGTACCGTTCTAATGTTAAACTCCACAGATGAACCTACGCAAAGTATTCATTTGTTGAAACATAAAAATGCCCGAGACCCCGTCCTTTCCGGTTATTACCGGTTGAAAGACGACAAAATCATGTTGGTGATTCACAGACATGTTAAAAACGTCCAAAATGATTTTAAGAGGGATTACAAAAAGCAGGATGCTATGAATAAAAAAGAAATAGTTTTCAATATGGTAAGTCATGTCTAACTTTTGCTCATTAACTGGTTTTTTCATAAATTGAGTCTCAACGCTTAGTTGACCAACCAACTGTCACTTGTCAGACCAACAAACTGTCACTTGTCTCTGTCCGTCTGTTGACACTTTAAAATTGGTTATAATTTTCTGTTTTAGGAATTTCAGATAAGAAGTAGAAGGAAAAAGCACGACCAACTACATTGGAGCCACTACACCATTGCTACAAGAGGAAGAGGAGTGCCAGAAACTACTACTAACTTCGATTTGTTTAGTAGCAGATATCCTCCGTTAATTTTTTCTCGTGTCAAGAATTACACTGAAAATTCCGAGTATCTTTTAACATAAAATTATTGTGAATAAAAGTTTTATTGCATCGTTAAGCTTCGTTTATTGTATATGTGAGAGTTTAAGATTGGAAATAAAATTGTCTAAATTGTAGTTATTTTGTCTGTGGATATACTTTGAGTAAACAATCATACCTGAGTTATGAGTCATTCGATAATCCTGTATTACTTTCGGAAACTTACTTCAGTGAAAGAAATTGCAATGACAAATGGCTAGGAGACCATAACTTGACTCAATTTTACAGGTTCACCAACTCCTTCCTTCTTGTCATTTCATTAAATTTCGGGATGTCCTTGAGAAAGCTGGTACCGCATGCGCACTATTTTTGACCCAAAATGTGTTGGTAGCACTGTTTTTCCTAAGTTTAGTGGTGTATAAATGTCAGTTTTGTGTCAAATCGGATTGTTCATTTCATTATTTTGACTTACCGTGATTATGTAATACCATAACGCCGTTTCGAAGGAATTTGGACAAGGAAAAAGGAACAAAGACAAAAACAAAACAGTATCCATCGTTCAAGTGTCGAGTAATGCAGTTTATTAATAAAATAATGTAGCAGACACATTCAAAAAGTTAACTCTCTATTATTTTTTTTAAATACATTTCGAAATGACTTTTTACTTTTTTAAATATCATAGAAAATACTTCTAAACTAAAATTTTCATTGTTCACCATTTAAATATCACATGAAATGCGAAGAGAGAAAAAAATTTGGCTACGCCAAGTAACTTTCTGAACAATTGCCGAAAAATATTTTTTTTATTGCCTCACATTTAGTTCGAGACCAAACTAGCGGAACACCAGATAAATGGATAAGATGCCGTCTTCAAAGAATGCTAAGAGATGAGCTTCTATATTTGGGACTATAAAAATTTACAGTCAAAGTTTGGGAAGGGGAAGGAATGTCGCAAGACTAGAGAATAATCGATAATGATAATAGTTTAGAAGGGAAATCTATTTAGGGAGTTGTATTTTCGTTTTTGTGGTATTACTGAGAATATAGCCACGGAATACTGTAACAATCGGAAGGATCTCGTGCCATAGAACAATAAGTACGCGCAGCTTTTGTGCGCAGTGACAGTCTGTCGAAAATAGGATCACAAATTTGAAGTGTCATTTAAATTTCTGTCTGACATAGATCAAAAGATCCGACGGAGGGAGACCCTTCCGATTGTTATAGTGTTCCGTGATATAGCAACAAAACCAAAACCAACAAACCGATAGACATTTTTAATGGTATTAAATAAAGTATGTATTTAAAATCAACTTGCATTGGCCAACGGGCACACCGAACGAGTTGTGTTGGAAATAGGAATTTGTTTTCGAACTTCTGAACCAGGTTTTTTCTCACATGCAAGAAAATAAATAAAATACAGGGCCTTTAGTAAGCTACGGTAAAATATAAGGCAACAGCTCACTGTTTTAGTTAAGAGATTGCCGCTGTATGTCGCTTCTACTTTTCGTTTCATTAGAAGCAGTTGGTGAACCTGAAAAATTCGGGTGAAATGACAATGACAGTTTCTTAACAATTCGTCATATCAAAACAGCGAGCAGTTGTCATATTTTTTATTGGAGCTCATGGAAGCAAGTTTTCGAAAAGGCCCAGTGTATTAGTTGATAAAGACATAAAAATACAGCTGTTAAATGTCAAATTGAAAAACTGTGATGACGAGCATGTCAAGTATCTCTTAATCCGACTCTACACGGCTCGAACAGCAATTGATCAGTGTACCCGCCGCCTCAGAAGTACCTAGTTAAAGAGGAACAAGTAAAATTCTCTGATAAGAGAAACCTGGTATTTCGCTGGTTTTCCTTATCTCTGTATAAACATTTTTTAAACAAAAAAGATTCTTAATCCGAGGCCAGAAATAGGAGAGCCCCTGCGTATGTAAATTGGCATAAGTACATGGATATATATTATATAAAAATTGTGACAAAGCAAAAAAATAAACTAAGAACAAAAAAAAATAAACTGAAAAATTGAATCAGCTGCTCCTGATCTGGTGGATGTTCCATCTGCAAGTGGAGAAATGTTTAAATAGGTACCGATTTATTCATGTCGGGACTTTAAAATTGTTGAAAATACCAGGAACACTTACATTAAAATATCACTTTCATCTGAAACAGAACAAAAATGTTTTGAATACAAGGTGTTATATACGGCATCGGAGTGGATAGCGGCTGAATAGAGTACACGCATATTTCATATTTTGCTTAGATATTAATTTGTAATAGTAAAGTTGATATCAAAAATAACTAATAATAGGAAATAAACCAGTTTCCATTGGAAATTTTAAAATGCACTTTCCGACCACCACCCGAGGATTTCCGTGTGATGTCATACCATTTGTTTACTTTTGTCAATATGGTCGGTATTGCATTAGGTTCCGTGTAGTTTTGTGTTTATATTGTATTTAAATCAACTATTAATTACTTCATCGACGTAAAAATATCATTTATATGTTTGTTTGAGACCATTACGTGTTTGTGTGTGCTTTTTTTTATTTCTAAAAGTCAACGTAAAGTGGAAAGTGGACATAAATATTCGATATTTCCGAGGATATTTTAAAACTTATAGAACAAAATATTTTATTCACTAATTCAGTGTTCAGTGACGATTCTTTCATATTTTGGAGTTTTAATAGACGTTGATTTGCACTCTGGAACAATGCAATACTTGGAGTACAAAGTTTTTTTTTCGGCTTTATCCATTTTTAAAGCTTTAAAGAAACAAATTAATGACAAAAACTCAGAGCGTGATACACGAATAAGAACGTAAACAAATGGAGTGACGTCAACGGATAAGGCAGCCATCTTTATGACGTAAAGTGCGTTTTGGCGGACTTCTAAATTTTATAATTTTCAAAGCCGTTTTAAAAGTATAGTTTATATTTTTTTGAAAAAATAGGCAGGCAAGATGTTAGGAGACCTGATAAAGTGTCAATTCCCACCAATAGCAAAATTTATGCTCGTACCCTATTCATCAGTGCTTACAGGTATTCCTTTTAGTACGGTTCTGCTTAGGAGCTTGTTTCCGCAAATACCATAATAAATATTAAATATTCTTTTCATTTTATGTTATTTTTTTTTTCAACTACTTTCTTTAATTTTTTCTCTTATTTTTTGGGAATCAAACCACAATGTTTTTATTTTTTATTTCGACGTGGTCCCTATCTGACAACAAAAAAAATTAAAAAAAATGAATAAAAAAAAGTCGACGAGTACAGTCAATAAGAGTATACTTGAATCATCTAGTTTCAAAACCCGACAAATCCATTTTTGGAGAAAAATGAGTTTAATACGTCATTGGATTCTTCTTCAAGTTCTCTACCATCTAATATAATATTCCCAGTTCAAATCACCGCAAATCCAAGCTACATTTGCATTTAAAATATGGAGTTGGTTTCAAAATCCGACAAATCCGAGCGACGTTAAAATCAAATGCCAACAAATCCACACCAGCCAATCACAGCAATCTTCTAAAGTCACGCGACTGCAGTACGTATGACTTTGTTTTGTCTGCGCCATTTGTTCATGTTCTAACAGTCAGACTATACAAAGTAGTAGTGTTGTCCAGTTTGTTTTATAATTTAAATTGAAAAGCTAATTATTTTACATTATATATTCAATACTCAAACAATGGCAGAGTATATTGGAGAGGTTCCTAAACTAGTGACTCCAGACAGAGCTCGCAAAAGAGTTTCCCAACCAAGAACATGGAAGCGAGCAGTACAAAAGGAGGAAAGGTGAACAATCTTATTTCTATTTTTAAACGAAACAAAAATGTACAGAATTTTTTTCTCTCCTTAGATACAAAGCCAAAAGCTTGCCGTCATACCCAACTTGCCAACACTCTACAAAATCTTATCGGTGCAGTACACTGTTGATGCGTGATATACAACAATTTCATCAAATTTTCTATTCTCATAAAGATAAGATAGGCCAGGATAACTTTATAATAAAATTTTGCGCGACAAAAAATATAAAACGCCAAGGGCGTACAGGAAATAGGAATTATAGGAAAACCTACTCCGTAAAATACTATATCGGTCTTTTAGATTCATCCAAAAAAATCCCTGTATGCCAGAAAGCCTTTCTTGATGTTTTGAAAGTGAAAAAGGATCGAGTACTTGGCGTACTAAAACGATTTCATGAAGGACAACACATGGCACGCGAAAACAGGGGAGGTGATCGGAAGACTCAAAAATTTTCTGAAAAAAAATCTTCTGTAATGAAATTTATTGAGCAATTTAAAACTGTTGAATCTCATTACTGCAGAAATAGGAGCAGCAGAACATATTTATCTTCGGATTTAAACATATCAAAAATGTGGCGACAATACTACCGGGAAGTTGAAATGGGATCTACGTACGTTATGGTGAAAAAAAGTTATTTCCGGCATATTTTCAATACCTGCTACAATATTGGTTTCGGTTCTCCAAGAACTGATGTTTGTTCTACATGCCTTCAGTTAACAGAAAAAATCAAAGTGGAAAAAGATGAGCAACTTAAAAGAAAACTTATGATTGAGAAGCGCGTACACAAATTACGAGCAAAAGCATTTTTTGATTCACTCAGAGAAGAAAGGCAAGGTCTCAAAATAATTTCGTTTGACTGTCAAAAAAACCAAGCAATGCCGAAGATTCCTGATCAATCTGTTTATTACAGTCGGCAGTTGTATACGTATAATTTTGCCGCCGTCACAGGTACATCACATTCTCCATTGTCCAAGGAAAATGTGTTTTTATATTCATGGACTGAGGACCAGCATTCAAAAGGAGCCAATGAAATTGCTAGTGCCGTTTTTCACAAATTGAGTACCACTAACTTCGAAAACATCGATACTGTTCGGCTTGTTGCCGATGGCTGTGGGGGGCAAAACAAAAACACCATAATGATAACAATGTGCATCAAATGGCTAAGTGTACATGCACCCCCCCTATGTTAAGAACTTGGAACTTATATTTCCCGTGTCTGGACATTCCTTCATTCCCCCAGATAGAGTCTTTGCACGAATCGAGAAAGTTATAAAAAGGAAAGACACCATCGTTTAATCTTTTTAAAACTCGTTTAAAACTCCAGAAGAGTTTCTCGAAATATTCAATGACCATGGGACTGTTTTTGTTCTGGGCCGTGATGTGACTGTTCACGACTGGAAAAAGGACTCTCAAACTACCATCAAACCTCCTGCACAGTGGCACTTCCGGTTTAACATGAGTAAAAGGTTTTTACTGAGACGAGGACCAAATAGGACAGTAACAATTCGAGGAGAACAATCCTATAAATCTGATCTTGGGGAATACAAGTCTGTTTTTAAAAAAGGTAAATCGGTTGGGAGTATCATACAATCTGTAGTTCTGAGCGGCGTACGACCTAATAAGGAAAAGCTAAAAGACGTTAAGGTTTTACTGGAAAAACATTGGGGTGAAAATTGGAAAGAAATAGAAAACCTTAAATACTACAATGACGTTATTGAAAAATACTACGATGTCCCAGATGATGGAATTCCAGAGGAACCCGAATGCAGCAGTACTAATTTGTGTGAATCAGTTGACGAGATCCCGGACTTGATAGTTTAGTTTTCAAAAAATATTGTATTGTATTAAGGCTCTTTTGATAAAATAAATATTTCAAAAAATTATTTGTTTTCAAATGTTTCGGTATCAAAACCCGTCAAATCCATGAGCGTTATTTGCAAAACCCGACAAATCCAAAGTTTAATATCAAAACCCGACAAATCCATTTTATTTATCAAAATTTCGACTACAGTTATGTGTTTTTGGAAAAAATAAATACATTTTTCAATAAAACAATTTGGCCTCTAATAGCTTGCGGAATATTTACACAGTTAGTCAATAGTAATGACATGAAACAGTTTTCTTCAATTTCCCAACATTTGACCTCTGTGGATTTGTCGGGTTTTGAAACTAGTTGATTCACTTTTGACATTTATATGGCGAAATGACATTTGCATCGTGACTTTTGACATTTATATCTTGACACTTGACATTTTTAGCAACCAAATACTGAGAATTGAGAAATGTATTCTATAGATGTGTTTAGAAACAATTAAAAAAGAACTGGTTTTTTTTGTTTAAATAAATAGATAAATCAAACATTACCTTCTAGTCTTTATTGACAGAAGTGTCCATAGGACTAGCGGGTTGGGGGGCAGCCGGTATTGCGGGCTTTATAAATCTCTCACTGGGTCTTCGATGGGGAGCCGGGGGACTACCGGATCCAACTGGATGTAAAGCTGACGAAATACAAGCTGGATTTACTGGATGATTTAATAACTGTCCGCACGAATGACAACGCGGAGGACCTACCACCAAAGAATCTCTTGGTGATTGCATCGCATTTAACCCTACAAAAAAAAGTATATAAAAAAAATTCCAGACTATTTAAATGAAAAATATTACCTGGACTCAACGGTCTGCTTTGACTGGGTGAAGGATTATAAGCTGCCGGCACTGGCGAAACAGTATGTTGTCTAACCCCTAATACTTGCTCGTTATAATGTCTCTCTTCTTCCATTTCTAATGAGCTTTCGCTTTCGGATAAGTGTCTGCATAGAGCTTCCCTTCGTTCTACTTCGAGTTGTAGCTTCCTCTGTAACCTTGAATTGGAAAAAAAAGTGAAGAAATTATTTGAAGTAAAACTTTTAGAATGCTAACCTTAAATTTTCTTCTTTAATATTCCGTTCTTCTTGGGCGAAGCGCTGCATCTTTTGGGTGTGCTCTTGTTGGCTGATAGCCAATGTGGAACGTAACCTAGCAACTTCTGAACGAAGAGTTTGAATGTGCGAACTCAAATTACTAGCCGTGTCGCCGTTGCTGATTTCTCTTGGACTTGCAGGATCAGATACCGGTTGATCGAGTTTGATTTGCAACATGCGCTTTTCGGCTTCCAATTTGTCCATACGTTTCCATAATTTGTTGACCAAAGCTTCTTGTTCTTGCTCTAAAGTGTTTTCTAGTTCAACCTGTATATAGAAATGTTATAAATAGTGGGAGTATTTTTTACGTCAGTGGCGGGGCATTGAGGGAAGTAATTATTTACAAAAGAAAAATTGCACATAGAATATTTTCATTTTAAATAAATACCTTTTCTCGACGTAACTGCTCCAAATTACTCTGTTTGGCCAAAGTTTCGGCTTCTAATTTTTCAATTTTCCTCATGAGACGATTCACGAGGCATTCCTGTTCTTGTTCTAGTGTTTGTTCCAAACGACATTTTTCTTGACGTAGCTGAGTGAGTTTTCTAGATAGGTCGTTAGTTAGGCATTCTTCTTCTCTTTCGTAATGATGAGCTAGCGTTTCTTTTTCTTTTTTGAGCACCTGTATCTTTTTGAGGAGAGTATTTGAGATAAATTCTTCTTCTTGTTCGGCTTTCGCTTGCTGAGAGACAATAAAAGATTGAATATAAAAAATAATCATGAGAGCTTTAGAACAAATGGTTTTTCTTTTCAATATCCACTCTTGCATTGATCAAGTCATAGAAAAATGGTCCTGTTTCTATATTTATCATTTTCACTCTGATATTTTTATGTATCATTTATGAATATAATATTACCTTATTTGAAAGTGTATTACCTGCACTACCAAAATATTTGAAATCTCTGTACCTGTACAGTACTTATATTTCTATAATAACATATTATACAACAAAAAAAAGTAAAGTTCTCTGGTAGTAGTAGAAAAATATGTTCTTACTGTCTGTTTTTATGTTTTAATTTTTTAGAGAAGAAAAGTTATTTGTTATTAAAAGTACTACATTTCACTACTGATAAATGGAAAATATTCACTTTATCATTGAGGTAAGGAGCTTACTAAATACCTAAAGTTTCAACAGTAACAATTGTTTTCAAACTCATATTTAGGTCAAATAAGCATATGAATTATTCACAAAATCCATTAACAGATGAACAGTTGAAAAGGAAATACCACTTTTATATACTGGAAATCGATAGAACGGCAGATTTTTTATTTATATGGCAATTAATGTAGGAGTGAATATGATTTTCTGTCATAAAAACTTACTATTATTACAGATGCTTTTCTAAGATCCCTGTTTTCCTCTTGTAAAGCTTTTACACGTAATTTATAAGTTTCCAATTCTACTTTGAGCACCCGGTTTTGTTGTTGAAGACTTTCGATGCGCTTTTGTAGCTGCTCCCTAGTAATGGGACTGGGTGGCATCATAATGGGACCACCATCAATGCTACTGGAATCTGATTCACTGGCCGAATCTGCCATTTTAAAATATTTATATGAACACGTTCTAGTCGTATGTTACCGAATGATTCAGAATTAGAACATGCTAAAATTTTGTAAAAAAAAAATGCAAAAACCGCAACAGTCTAGGAAGTTATAGATTGTAAGAATAAACAACGAAACGTAATAATTTTGTGGAAATAACAAGCGAAACGGTTGTAAAGTTTAACAACTATTTAAAATATATCAAAAAATATTAATAATAACGAGCACCACCAATTTTATAAGGAAATTACACCAATTTGATAGAACTTCAAAATTCACGATCAAATTGACAAAGTGACATATGACATTTGTGACAGTTAGTGTTCTAACATGGTGCGTTTGAATATCAGCATTTAGTATAGCTCAATAAAGTACCAACAGTGTAGAGTAGTGTATATTGGTCAAATATTCACTCACTCACAATTTTTTTAATTTCAACTCACAAATATCAAATATGAGAATTTAAAGTATTTTTCAAATTCATTCAGATATCGATTCGAATGACAATTTGTTTTCCCTAGTTTTTCCACAGTCTGTATCATAAAAAAATTTGAAGATTTGATAATTAGGACTTTGACTCAAACCAAAATATAATTTAAATCTGAATTGTTTAATTTTAATATACAACATACAATCTTTGATACCCTTTAAAATGTACGGCAATGTACTCCGTTCGCTGCTTTTACTCGGGATGAAAATGAAAACCGTAGCCCTCGGTCATATGATTGGAACTGACTGTTGAGTGATTGGTTTTTTGTACGCGCTCGCCAGATTTAAACGCTAGCAAGGAGATTCTTATATTTTCATTTCTTATGCTAAAATAAAAACTATCAACTATCAGGATCTGATGAGCTCCCCGGAACAGTTTGAGAAGCCAGCTTTTCAGCTAAATTCCTACGTAAAAATATGCCTGAATCAAATTTTCAATCTCTTTACAGTTGGCGTCCTGGTAGAATAAAATGTTCCCAACTGAGTATTGGTATTGATTGTCAAATTACTTATGAAAATAAAAACAGTAAAGTAAAACTCCCCAACTTTTGTGATGGATGCAATCCATTTTCGTTCATCCATTGACCCCATTGACCCAAACAGTACCTAATAGGGGCGCTGTGGTACAATAGGTTTTGGGGTAAAATAGAAAATAAAAAATATCCAGTTGAAACAAGATGATTTCATAACATAATTGTAAGTAATAAATTATATTCCAGTTATATGTTTCTGTCCTTGCTGATTATGGGTTTCTGTCAATTTATGTTGATAATATATGTATAATGCTTACTACTAATAAAAATGATTATTGCAGGGAGTTTTTTAAATTCTACAAATCGCAACTCATTGATTTTGTCTTGCAGATCAATACACTTGGCTAATACTGGTACTACACTATCACAAACTCCATTGATTTTAATTGGACCATCATTATAGAAACAAAAATGGATTCAATTGATATAGTTTGTCCAGTGTGTACCTTATATTTGAGGCAAGGCATAACTTTGAAACAGCATCTGACTTCTCATCCCAAACAGAAGGTGATAGAAGCACTTGTAAAGCTGTCAGGCATAGAAGATCAGCCTAAAGCTCAGCCAAATACTCCACCTCTACCTGTTACGCCACAAATACATACTACAGGAACCAGCCAGGTATTTATTCATTTTAAATTTGTACTAATTCCATTATATAAATATATTTCTATAATTTGTTCATTATTTGCACTTCAAATTTAGTAATTTTCAAGTAGATTGATTATGTTCTTTATGATTGTAATATTAAACTTTTGTGCAAATTAAGAATGAGAAATATATGTTTTATTTTTCATTTAAAGGTAAATTCAACAATAGTAAATCAATCATGGAATCAGCCAGCACCTGTTCAACTGGGGTCCCCCTCCAATGTAAATCCGTTACATGGAAACCATGTTTTCATTTATCAACAAAGCATGAGTACTACTTCCCCGCAACCAAATGTTTTACAAGTAAATCATCCGTTATCTCAACAATATGTATACCAACCTGCCATTTTCAATCCCCAAATGATGCCATACGTATATCAACAGCAACAAGTTATTTTATCCAGTAATTCCTTACACCCACAAGGACCACAAGTAAGAGCATTGCCTCTTGAACCCCCTAATGATAATTCTGAGATACAGCCAGAAGCTGTTGTACCAGAAAATAATAATCAGAAAGAAAATGTTAGTGAGACAAGGAAAGAGAGTATTGATTTAACTGACAAAGATACACTAGAGAAACCTACCTCACAAGTACTAACCAAAGAAGAAGGTTTACATCATGAACTTGACATAAAAACTATAGAAGATTTCGAAGAAGATCAATTACAAGCGAATGATATACCTCCAGAGGAATTCCATGAAGAAAGTGGAAGTGACGAAGAATGTAACCAAGAATCAGAAAATGTAGATAGAGAAGAAATTGCAGATTCCTCTAACTCTCATCAAACAGATTGGAAGACTGATTCTGAATTGAGTAAAGCTTGTCAAACCCAAAATGGAATTAGCACCTCACCTGTACCTCAAATGGAAACAGACATAGAGCAGCCACCTTTTGTTGCATTAGACCAGCCTGAATATTACTATGTAAGACCACAGAATAGCAACTATCCCGATAACTTCCATAATGAACCAAGCAGTAGTGGTTCAGTGCCATTTACTTCACATCAAAAAGAAAGTGAAACTTACGAACAATCTGATCCTATCTATACATCCGCGAATATATTACACGGTAACGATCATCTAGATTTTGTTAATTTGGACGATATTGTTATTATCGGTGATTTTACTACCAATGCAGTTGCTTCGCAAGTCGAACATTTCGAACATACAATGCAAGATAGACCGGGAGTATTAATGACTATAGGTGATATTCCAGAACAGCAAAAAATTGACTATCAAGAACATGGAGATTTAGAAGAAAGTATGTCTAGAGGTAGCTCCCACGTCAATATAAGAGCCGATGAAAAAATGCCAGCTAGAGGAGAGTTATCAGGACAGGAAAGCATAGGAGGTAACAGTGATATAACTTGGAATAGATTGCAGTATCAAGAAGGTAGTTCCCACATGTCCCATCCATATGAAATGATCGAAAGAGAATCTTGGGAGCATTCGGACAGTGAAAGTGCAGATACTTCAATCGTAAAGATGCAAAATTCAACACAAGTATCTTGTGAACGTAATGATTACGACAACGATGTACCGACAATAATAAGTTATATTGGTCCACGTTTGAACTTTAAATGTTCAACTTGCGGTGAATCTTTTGAATCGTCTAAAGATAGAAGTGAGCATGAACAAGAAAGACATCCAGAAAAAGCAAAGAACAGCACAATAGGAGGTGAAATCGGTAAAAAATCCGTCAAAAAGTTAATTATTAAACCGAAATCTGAAAAGCCGAAAGAAGAACCTAATTTCGATAACGTATTCACCAACAAATTCAAACAAGAGAATCCCATGGAGGCACAGACTGACCTTGCACCTTTAGAATCCACTGTTAAAATGGACGAGCTTCCGTTACAACAACCGAAAATTAAAAGTGTTTGCTCGTTATGTGATTGTGTACTGGATAGTGTGAAAAGTCTGAGACAACATCGAATGGAGGTTCATAAAGATCATTTCGGGATCAGGCACAAATGTCTTACTTGTGGGGAATACTTTCCTACCGAGTACACATATACAGATCATTTAAAAGTACATCCTCTGGAATGTAGACTCTGCGGGAAGTTGTTTTATAGGAGACATAATATGAAGTTGCATATGAAGAGACATCTGGGGTTGAAACCGTACAAGTGCGACTTTTGCGATAAATCGTTTGTCACTAGACAGAAGCACGATGAACACAAGAATGTTCATACAGGTAAGATTTTTATTAAATATTTGTCAGTACCGTAGGGTTTGTTTTTTGGTTTTATTGTCTTAGGGTGAGAGTAGGACAATAGTATCAGTGTCATACCGAGCGTACCTATAGGCAACCCATAATACATGAAACATAATAGTGTTGCCTTCCCTAAAGATACCTATAATACCTAATTAATAATTAAAAATGAATTTCCAGGCGAAGCTCCAATAAAATGCAACCTTTGCGACGAAAAATTCAGAAGACATTCCAATCTAGTCCAGCACCGCAACCGATACCACTTCCAGATAAAGAAAAAAGTCAAAGACTACATCTGTCAATGCGGCGAAATATTCCACTCTAAGAAAAAGCTGGCTTGGCACAAGGAAATCCACGACGCCAAACCGAAATCGTGCAGCCAATGCAGCGAGAAGTTCCTACACATGTCAAGTCTAACCCGACACATGCGCAGAGCGCACAACGACAAGTTCCTTCCAGAAGAAAATCGACAGAACGAAAATGTCGAGTGTCCGATTTGCAAGGGGGTTTATTTGAAGTCTTCTTTGGAAGTGCATATCAAGAACCACAGCGGAACTAGACCGTACACTTGTCTAATGTGCAACAAAGACTTTACGACAAAGTGGAATCTCAAATTACACAGGTGGACTCACGCCAGTAGGGCTGCGAAGCCGTACAAGTGCGACCAATGCAAAGGAGCTTTCATAAGGGAGTCCGATTACACCGCACACATGAACTCGCATAAAAGCGTCCGACCCTATACTTGTAATTACTGCGGAGCCCAATTTATCAGAAAGTACAACTGCCTGCGACACGTCAAGGAGCACGAGAACGATAAGACGTTCACTTGCACCGTGTGCGGTAAGTCTTTTCACAGATCTTATTATCTCAAAGATCACATGCGGGTGCATAGCGGCGTTAGGCCGTTTACTTGTCATATATGCGGGAAAACTAGCACTACCAAGTCGAATCATAACAAACACGTACAAATTCATCATGCGCGAGAACCCGTCAGTACGGAAAATTAAGTAGGGGATTTTATATATACAATGTTATTTTAGGTGAGTCCTTTTTTTAAAGTATTATTTATATTTTATTTATATGACTAAAGTAGAGCATGTCCCATTGATAGGATTAATCCAAAGCACGGAATACTACAACAATCGGAAGTGTCTATCTCCGTCGGATCTTTTGATCTATGTCAGACAGAAATTTAAATGACACTTCAAATTTGTGATCCTAAAATTAAAGCTGGCAACATCTTCCATAGACAGCTTTCTAA
>CAJUYG010000196.1:295674-321595 GCA_910591675.1 Galerucella calmariensis
AGTGTAACTATGTATAAAAATATCAGAAAATAAGAAATAGAAAACTATTGGTTTTTTCCAAATATTGGTGGTTGAATCATTAAGATAAGAGTTATTTTATGACTCGATCTACCTGCACTTCTTAGCGCCCAAAATACATGTCGGATTATCTACACTTCTTGGGACAGGTAAAGAAGGATGGTTAGCGCCCAAATTACACCCACCGCCATTGTTAACCCTCAAAATGTGCATAAATTATTATTTGACGGTAAATTTTTGGTAGTAAAATTGTCCTGCGGAAAAATAAAAATGGAATAGTAGATTCGATTTTTTGTACTCTTTTCAATTATATAGAGCAATTTCAAAAAATCTATATACAGGGTGTTGTTTTTAGGAAAGACGAGTTTTGAAATTTTTTGTTAAGCCAGACCTGCAAAATTACGCAATGTTAAAACAACAGTAAAACCTTGGCCCTATACAAATCTTGATAGAGCATCACAAGTAATATTATCAAGACTCCGATTAGGCCATACCAACATCACTCATAGTTATATCATTATAAAAACTGAACCTCCACAGTGTGAACTATGTAATTGCCAATTAACTGTAAAACACATCCTAGTAGAATGCCCAATTTTCAATCAAGCAAGGATAAAAAATAATATTAGCAATAAATTAGATGTAGTACTCTGTGTAAATTGTAATGTCCAAAATTGAATATATAAATATTTTATCCAAATTGTAATCTAGAATAATTATATTGTCGCTAATAACCCTAGAGGTTGATGTGACTGAAAATAAGAAAAAATAAAAAAAATTTCAAGCTAAAAACTAAAAAAAAACCTCTTAGGATAAATTTATAAAACACCCTGTATCTCGGTTATAAAGTGCAGAAGAAAAATTTAAATATAGGTTTTTGGAAGCACCAAAGTGATCCCCATCTACAGCTAAAGTTAGGCCCTTTCCCAATGAAACACCCTGTATCATAAAAAAAAGAGTATTTACCAATTCCGTTGAATTTTCTTGGTAAGGACTTAATCCCATTAATAAAACCGTCTTCTAAACTTTCTAATAACGATTTAAACATGTTAGATGATAACTTATTTGATATATTCGTTAAAATTTCATTACTCTTTCTAGACACTATCAAATCTTCATCTTCGGTTAATGTAATAATTATTTCAATCAAATGGCTCGACGATAATGGCATTGTTCTAAAAATTGGTTGATTAAGAATACTTTTATCAATTTTTTCACATCATGAATACCTTAGACAGTTTTCAAGAACAATCCTACACATTTCCACTAATTCAGACCGGACTTTATGGTGAGAATGATGTGTTAGTTTTGTAAAAGCAACTACAAGGTGTTGTATCTTTTTGTCGTTTTCCCTGTACCACTGTGGTGATAATTTGACACTTTCAACGTGTTTAACAATATCTTCATTTTTTGTCCATTTTTTCTTTATATTCTTCAACTGATCTGGTTCATTCCAAAGCTCTGTAATCTCAAGAGTAGTTGTTGATGTATTATAATCCTGCATCAGCAACGTTATTATTCTACCCCAAGCTGTAAGAGCTACCTGAAAAAATTGTTATCCTATTTCTGGAAATATTCTATAAATTCAGATTTAATTACCACTGGTACTGTGTGTCCAACTTTTTCATCTTCTAAAGCTATTTGCTTCAAACCGCTTGCAATTCCTGGCAGAAAAAATAGAAATACTTCTGCTACTTGCTTTCTCATAACTACATCTAGAAAATCATTATCATCGTACACCCTGGCAAGGCACATAATACATTCAATTGATGCTATTCTAGAAAAACACACACGAATAAGGTTAGGTTAGAAAAAACTGCATTTAAATATACTTCAATCTTACCTGAGGCTTTTAAGTTGTTCAGTTTTAGCAATTTCAATTGTAACATGCAGCATTTGGCATAGTTTGGGTACATTTGTTTTTGTATACAAATCAAAAATTAATTCAGATGTGATGGATTTAGCTAGTGCTTTAGTACATCTTATAATACTAAGTTTGTACTCTTCAGACACAGGCAATACTAAAAATAATAAATGTTTTTATTGTGTTGAAAAATTTAATGTTATATTACCTGTATGCTTCATATGATCATATATTTCAAAAAGAAGGAATGAATATATGTTGAAAAAGAGATTCATTTGACCAACTGAGGATTTTTCAAAAACAACTCGAAGAATTTCTATTACTATTTGTTTTTCTTTGCAGCTAAAACTAAAAATTTTAATAGCATATTATAGTTGTATTTTTCTCAAATAGTACAAACCTTATTTCATTTTTGGCATTACATGTTATAAAAGGATAAAGTGTAGCTAATATTGTAGGCTGCACAATTTTCATAAAAGATTCTGTAGAAGCTTCTACTAGTACATTCAATTGTTGGATATTTTCTAGATCCTTGGGATTTTCTATGACTTTTCGGCAAATATTTTTCAAATCAGAAAATATTTCAAAATTTGGTAGCTGTGTACCCATTTTAAATAAGCCGCCTTGTAAGGTGTCAATAAACCCTGTTGTTAAGCTTTTGTTTGGAATGTTTGTATCAATACTTAAAAACTTAGTAATGGTGTAGTGATTTTTGGAGACGTCTGACTACAATGTTTTCCAGTAAGTCAACATAGTATTATATCTACAAGAACATAAACATTTTAAAAAATTGCACTTTGTATTTTGATTGTATGAAATTTTCTAGAAATTCCAAGATACGCACATATAATAAGTTGTAAAAAATGAATGGTTATAGCTGTTACCTCGTTAATATAATAATTTATTGTAAAACCACATTTGATTTATTAGATTATTTTAAATTAAACAATTTTGGTTATTGGTTATGTTTAAAAAACAATTCAATGCGACAGGGTAATGCTGATAACACAGAGCCGGCTGTTGAAAACCTTTGTAAATTTTTATTCTAAGTAGTCAGGATTGTCAGTTTCCTTATATTTTTCATCAAAATCTTATCTATCAGTTAACTCGAATAAAAAGTTGTACATTGTATACAATTCTCACTCATTTTATTAGTTTTTGCATTTATTTTATGCATATGACACTTGACGAAAAACCAGCCCTGCTTCCTAAGGACTTCTTCTTTTTCTGATTATTGGCCTCTTGCTTTGCAGCATTCGGCCAGCTTTCTAATGACAGTTGAGTGAGGTGAGGTTTCTTCTGTTTTATAGGAGGGCCTTGAACATTCTGCTGCATCCAGTCATATGAACAAAATTTAAATTTCAAAGGGGAAAAATGAATTTTAGAGATATAGATAAATTGGTCAATACACTTAATCTTATTCTCCAAAATTATCTATCTTTTTTCCCAACAAAAATGGTTTCGAGAAAACTATGTACGAAAATTTGATGATATTCTTGGAATTGATAGTTTTATAAATATGTGCAATAGGGGACTTCGGTCCAAGTTAAAACCCAAAATATTTTGCTCACTGGTGGGGAAATTTCAGAACGAAACAAACAAAGCCTCGGCACATCAATTTGGGCAATTCTGGAAGGTTCCACTGATAACTTAATTTCTTGCAGCTAATTTAAAAACAATATGTATTATTCTAAACGAACTGGTATGACAAAAAGATTGTACCTATGCAACGAACTCGGGTACTAATAGATATATATCCTCGAGCCAGAGTCCCTCGGCTATGTAAGTCGTCGAAAAAGATCCCATATGTTCAGCAAAACATTTTTTTGACTGACTTCCGCTATTTCAACTCTATCTAAAATAAAGCAATCTTCCAAATATCCTATATAAAACCCCTTGAAAATTAAACCGACGCCGCCAGTGCCCACGCTTTTCGCAGCCAATGCACTCAAACAGGAAGATTAAAAATAAACACAAAGAACAACAGACCGCAGTATTTTAATTTCGGTTATTACACCTGAACTCGAATGAAACAAAAAAATACAAAGAACAAATTTAAATTTCAATATTATTATTTACGTGATGTCATAAACCGAATACAATAATAATAATAGATTAGCCCCACTAGAAAACAAGACTACCTCAACATCGAGACGAATCTAGAGGAGGGGGCACCCGGGGCAGAGTACACTTCGGAATAATTCCATAAGATCGCCGGATGCCGCTTTTAGATGCTTATTAATTATTGTATGTCTGTGTGTGAAGTTGAAGTGAGTTTTAGTTTAACGCGTTGGTGTTACACGGGCAAAATGCCTATATTATTATCAGAAAGTTTGTCGAAAGTGTCATGGCCAAGTAACGAGAGTATACAGGCTGGTAGTACGTCCAGTGGTTCTGGTTTTCCGAGCCCTTCGACTCCTACATCTCTTTCACCTCTATGCACAACTCCGGATCATACTTTGAGAAAAAGAATACGAAGAACTTCAAGTTTAGGAAGTGTTATACAAGAACCGTTCGTCATCAGATCGGATCTAAGAGATTCGAGAAGCCAGAGTCCTACTTTGAGTTGTCATGAAGCTGAAGAAGAAGAATTTATTTATTCGCTACTCTCGAAAGTGATCGGATGGTATCCTTGTTTTTTGCTGCGGTTAGTAAAAGCGCTGTTTATAGCGGTACTACCTCCAACTTGGAGACAACTAATATTCGCTCTTCCCATGATATGGATATCCATGTGGATTTGGTGTTTTACACAGTTGATGCAACTGCCTTTAACCATTATTAAAACCCTTTTGTCCATCGTGCTTTCTCCAAATTCTACAAGAAATAGCAGTAAACGTACGGTGCTCATTAGTGGAGGTAGTACCATCCAAGCTCTTCATTTAGCGAGAAACTTTTACGCAGCTGGAGCTCGAGTAGTTGTTTGTGAAGTAGAAGGACGTTTTGCTTTATCGAAATATTCAACAACAGTGAGTAAATTTTATACAGTTCCCAAACCAACTAGTGATAAACAGCAAAATTATGTCAGAGCTCTATGTGAAATCGTCGATAAAGAACAAGTAGTTTATTACATACCGGTAGCCGGTACTACTCCTGCTTATTACGACGCTGTTGCCAAACCGCATTTAGAACTTTTAGGATGCAACTGCTTCTGTCCTGGCATAAGAGAAATTTGGGTTTTAGACGATACTTTGGAAATATTAAGACGCTGTCAAAAGAACAACATACCGACACCTATTTACCACGTGGTTACGTCAAGAGAAGACGTTTTGAAGTTGTACGACACTGGTGCTATACGTAGAGGTGGGTTTGTTATGTCCACAGTAGGACCTAGAGGATTAAGGGAACGATCCAAAATCTTACTACCACTTTCCAGGAATGATTTAAAAATACCGAACGATATAAGTGAACAAAAACCGTGGATTGTGGTACAAAATTTAGAAGGGGATCATTATTTAACTTGTACGACTGTTAAAGAATCTATAGTTATTGCTAACGTTACTAGTAAAATGAATAGAAACAACAACGAATTAATTCCGGAAGAAAATAAGGAGATAAATCAGTGGTTGACGAATTTTTTTAATAAAATAAACCTGCTGCGACCGATATCAGGACATATAAGCTTCAGATTCGTAATTTGTAAAGAAACTGGTGCAGTTATACCTTTAAATAGTAGAGTAGGAGTGTCTTTACCGTATATTTGCTACACCAGTGTCCATCCTAGATTAGTATGGAAACCTTGCAGACATTTCAGTCGACAAAATTCCGGACCGTTAGTAAATGGAAACGGGGTTTATAAAATGCCGCATTCTGTAATGCAAACTGTAAATAACCCTTCAATAGAATCAGTTACAAGATTAATAGGCACAGTTCTGGATAAACGAGAAGCTCTGTTCGCAATGTGGGATCCTCTACCTTATTGTGCCTACTACCACATGCAGTTACCGTTTAAAAACGTCCTTGGGTTCCTTAGAAGAAGGCAGGATAACTTTCCCAGACCTATGACGACGGCTGTACGGTAATTAAAGTTTTTTTTTCTCCGAGAGAGAGAAATAAAAAGCCTGATTGTGATATGAATATAACAAAAGATATGAATGGAAAATAAAAACATTTATAATTGGATTTAATATCATGAAAATGTGTGCGTGTGTTTGTATGTTGTTATCTCTTTGTACAAATTTATTGTTAAGTATGTTACTATATTTAAAATGTTTTTTTTATGTTTATTATACATAAAATTGAATGTAAGTTATATTAACTGCCATGATATTCTGTTGAATTGCGAAAGAAAAGATGCATGAGATGAGAATAAACAATTGGTACGAAAATATCTTTGTAAAAATATTTATTTGATGTGAATTACGTATCAGTAAATATTTTAAATAATATTTACTATACAGATATAATTTGAACTTAGATATTGTACAGCGGCTTACATCTTTTTTTTTTTAAATTTGTTTTTGTTTTGTGAATTTCTTTGCTGGAATCACATTTAAAATCTGAGAACGTTCTCATTGTATTAAATTTGAATTTACTTCATATGAGAAGGTATTTTGAAAATTCCGAATGCCTTTTTTCTTTTAAGATGAAATAAAGAACATTTTTTTTAATACCAAAACATAGTTTTTTTTTGGTATGGAATATATTGTGTTTACCGCGTTTTAGAGGTAACTATTTTTTGTATATCCTGTATTTTATTGAATAAAGATTCTTGAGAAAATTTCGTTGGGTAATTTTTTCTAGAATTGTCACCAAAATTGCTGAGGTTTTTGTTTTATAAATGTTATCAAGAAATTATTACTATTTTGTGTACATATAAAGGTCAAGAAATTGTTAAAATATACATTTTTTAGTCGATCTTGGTTACTTTACTTTGTGGATAAATTGTTGCTAATTATACGAGGGGAAACAAATTCCAAGTAGTAAAAAACACGAAATAATTTGATTCAAATGCATTTTTGATAGTATCGATGTAAATATACGCAATTCCACAACTTTATGAGATAAAGTACATTTACATTCAATACAAATATTTTTTCTGCCATTTTAAATAATTTTTCAACTTCTTTGAAGAATATCTCATATATTTTTGGTTAGTTACAGTTAGACCATATCAGAGTCCATTTTATTTTTGATAGATCATCTCAATTTTTGAATTTGGCGGACTTCTAAAACTGTCAAAACAACTGTAAATAAGCACGTCTTTTACCAGAACCGTTTCATGACCCAAAACAGCTGAACATGTACAAAAAATTCGTCTAAGTTTAAAAAATGATCCTATAAGCTAAAATTAAAAACAATTTAACTATAAGGTATTTAAAATGTTTATAAAAGATAATCTGTTTGTTTGAAATATTTTGAGTACAAAAATAAAAATTAGTAATAACATCTGCTCGTTATCAATATCATTTAATATTAATAGAGTTAATTATTATTAAAGAATGTTGCCATGGAAACTGCATATCAGTTCATGATTATAAGGCATGTACACCAACTGGCAAGTTGACACTAATGACAGTTGCTCTGAGGATAAACAATTATTTGGATATATTTTAGATTTGTAATTTGGTTGTTTTGTATGCATTTTATTATAAACAATCAGATATAGCTTTTAAAATCAAATGCAAACACGTTTAAAATAACTTATAAGAACCACATGCTATGTAAATAACGCGACTGTCACATGACGTCATGTGAACATGCCCTACTATATGAAGGAAAAGGATTTCTTCTACTTTATGTTTGTATTGATCCAAACTCAACAGGCACTTCCATATTAATATCAAGAAACTCTCACAAACAAAATAGTATGTTACGTAACGTGTGCGGAAAGTGACATTTTTCACTCGTGTGAAACGAGGCATGAGCCGAGTGCGACAATCACACGAGTGTGAAAAATCACTTTCGCACGAGTAATGTACAGTATTTTTCCTACGATCACGTGATAATTTCACCAAATAATGTGTAATCAACAGCTGACATATTAATACACAATATGTTACAATTAAAGTCAACATAATTGATTTCAAAATTAACAATAACTATTAATGGTGACAAAAATTCAAGTAATTTAACTATATAATAAAGTGAAATTATTATTGTTTATCATACTTCATACATACTTATCATGAATACCAAGATGATTACATTTTCCTACTATTATAACAGGTGATTTGGATAAGTTGGTACAACATCGGACTTCTGACGAAGAATACGCGAGTTCGATCTTAGACTGCGCCCCAAATTTTTTTTAATCAAGAAAATGACAGAAATTTCACTTTTCAAATAGATCGTTTCAAATTTAGATATTACATAGGTAAATCTAATTAAAAATTATATATTTGACAGGTTTTTTATACGTACACGTACGGATAAGTTTTTTTTCCGTACGCGTATGAATAAAGGCCACTTTCCATAGAACTAGGCAGTGCGATATAAGTCACTTTCCTATGTGATCGTAGGAAAATGTATAAAACTCTATTTTTGGGATGATTAAGACATTTTATACTTGGGACTCACACTGTATGTATATAGTGAAGTCGTAAAGTCTGGAAACTTTTCTTTACGATTATTTCAAGTAGTCAACATTAATCTACACAAAATGACTTTATATCCTATTAAATAATAGGCTCTGGTGAAATCAGTTCCAAAATGGTGTGGGAATGCCTAGACAAACTCAATGAACTAGGCGAGAACAACATAGTCACCTTACTATGGATTCCAGGACACACTGGAATAGAAGGAAATGAAATAGCAGATGAACTAGCAAAGAGGGGGACTTAAATACCTTTCTCACAAAAAATTATACAACTATTACATTTATCTTATTTATATTGTCTTCAAAAATATCAGACGTCTGTTGGTTTTCTAGTTATAGTAATATTGAATCCATCACGCTTTATCTGACATAATGGTAATGATAATATTTACTTGTACTAGAAATGCATTATTACACATAAGAGATCTTTATCTCAGTACTTATAAGTAAATTTTATTTTATAAAACACGTAGCATTGTTGATTTTGATAATTTATGGTAGAAATATGCCGGTAGTTTTCTGGCTCTTAATATTAAGAGCGTAAAGTTTTTAGATAAACAAAAAAATAGTAATGAGAAGCTGATTGGATTGTTGATGTGTATCTACTTTGGCTGTGATTAGGGACGTATATAAGGGAGGTTTTGGGGGTTCAAACCCTCCCCATAGAAAATACAATAAAGGTACAATAATTTTTTATTAGCATACTGCCGCAATATGAGTATTCATCGGGATGTGGCAATAGAATTAGATTCCTCAACAATTATGAATAATTTAGCTGAAGAGGTTAAATTTACTTTTGTGAGCATGATTTTCTGTTTTAATAAAAGCTTCAATTTTCAATCATTTTAAAATAGGTGCTCCCAAATTAATATACCTACAGGTAACATCTCGGCTGGTATGGGAATGCGGCGAAGAACTTAGAAGACTGGCGACTCGGAACAGTGTAACACTGGAGTGTGTCCTATGTCACAAAGGAATCGCAGGCAATGAAAAAGCTGACGAACTTGCAAGAGCAGGATCGTCAACACTGATGAACGGATCCGAACCATCTGTGGGCATCCCCAGATGCTCCACTAAGTCATGGTTAAAAGGGTGGGTTAAAGAACAATCCATAAAACTCTGGAAGAATACGCCCAGGCAAACACATGGGAAGAAACTTATGAAAGAACCATGAGAAAAAGTAGCAAAAGAACTGCTCTCAATGAGCAGGAACAAACTACGCACCATAACAGGGCTTCTTACGGGAAACTTTCCCACAAAGGAGAATCTGAACAAAATAGGGCTGTATAACGGAGACTTCACATGCAGGAGATGCAAAAAGGACACTGAAATAGCTCTGCACATATTATGCAACTCTGAGAAGCTGGATCACAGGAGGCAAAAACTAAATGGAAGACCCCAAATGACTCCAGAAGACTTCTACAACCAACCAGTAAAGAACCTGTATGAGCTAATACAGGGAACGGATTGGCTGAATAGGCTGTAGTCAGAATGTTAGGAGAATCCACAATAAGCCCAAGAGACTGAGGTGGTGCCGGCGAAGGGACGGCTCCTTTAAAAAATATATATACATGGTTATAACCATTTCAGCAGTAGGTTCAACACGAAAAACGATGTTTAAAAATACTTTTAGATGTAGCCAAGTTAAGTAAATAATTTAAAAAAAAATTAACATTATTTCTTGAACTTAAAAAATTGCTTTAGGTCGTGGCACTCAATTTATTTTGCCTTAGGCGGCGCTTCAATAAAGCTTTCCCCTTCTAAACCTATCAGATGAAAAAAACCAAAACCTTCCCCATGTAAAAGCTATAGCTACGTGACTGGCTGTGATTGGAGATAAAAAAAAGTTGCGACAACTTATTGTGCACCTGTGCGTATGTTATATGATAGGTTTTTAATCCCAGTGGCGTATCTTTGCTAGGGGGTACAACAAATATATTTTTTTAATGGAATTTCCATATTTTTCTGAACTCAAAAATATACCACAGAAAAATCTTACCTCAATAATACATAAACAATTGAGCCACTGCAACATGGCTGGGTTTTGGTTAGTTCTAAATTATGCAAAATGCATGTATTGCTATTCTGGTCAACCGAAAATAAAATGTATTAAAGTTTACACAATAATTATTTCGGTATCTTAAAAAGATTGAATTCTTCAAGTTCACGGTCGCGTTCATGGTCAATATTTAATCAATTTTTTTTGTTTATTCATGGGATTTGATTATTAGCAAATATTTCTGTTGCTGAGACTGAAACTAGTACGCAAGAAATAATAATAGTATAATATTATACACCAAGGTGATGAAGACTATTATTATTGACCGAGCACCAAAACTATTTCGCGAGAGGTTTTGCCCCGAGCGAGACTTATAAATGGCTTCACTACGAGCTGAGATATTGGAAGAAAATTGAATTAACAAAGAAAATATACAGGAAACAAAATATATACGATAGATATGCAAAACAATGTTCCTGTGATATTTTACAGATCGCTAAAAGTCTATTCGATCCATACGATTTACACAAGTACGACAAGGAAAATATGAGAAAAACTACTTGAAAAAGAGAGAAGAATAATTGTGCGCAGTCAGCGGTCAGCGATAGGCGTGTGGTCCTTGTAGTACTTGTGTAAATTGTGAAAATCAAAGAACCTTTTTTTTCGAAATTTCTCAAGTGTTTTGCAACAAAAAAGGTTTCCTGCGTTTCTTTCGTCCGAGCAATGGTTTGTCCGGAAAAAATTCGGTAAACTAAGTATGTGTTTCGCATCCGCGCGACTCTATTTTCTGAAGCGCGTTGTACATTATAAACTATTGTACAGTTATTAGGCCAGTGCAATTACGGAAAAAATTGGCTAAAATCGGAAAAATTAGTAACAGCCAGGGACCCTTAAAAAAGTATACTTTGAGGTATAACTAACACTGGAAAAATAATTTAAACAAAGTTTGAGTGGAAATGTGTAACTGGGGAGGTTTTTTAGGGGTTGAAAACTAACTTTTGCATTTTTAAGGCAGAAAATGACAGAAAATGTTGTACAGAAAAGTTGTATATACAATAAAAAAATGAACAACTTTTGAATAAAAGATTTTTCAACATAACCTCAAATTCAAGGTAAAAATGGCAAAAAACCGTTTTTTTTCTTTTTTAATTTTTTTCTCTGGCAAAAAAATGCAATTTGCATGAAACTTGGTCAAAGTATATCTTTTTTTATGTTACATAAGCACAATTTTTTTGCACAACCAAAAAAATTATTTTCCGAAATATTTAAGATTTTTCGAAAAAAAAAAGGTTAATTTTCAAAAAAAAATTGCTGCAGTCAAATTTTCGATTTTCGAATTCTGCACCCGCGCAATTTGTTCGTTGGAATGTCAACTTTAATATGGCTTATCTATGTTGGGGTCGGATTTTGCATTAAACCCCTTAAAAATTGAAAAAACGAAAAAAAACGACTTTTTCATATGCGTATTTTTTAATATGTATTATACTATGTATTATTTTCAATTTTTTTTAGTACTTACGTAAACAAATAATTCTTTTACAGGTATAAATAAATAAATAATATACAACAATGTATTTTTTTATTTGCAAATTAACAAAAATAAAAAATATTACACCTTACAAAAAAATTTATGTTACAAAATATATTATAAATCTGATTCATGTTCTTCAATGCAACTTTCATTATCTGAATCGGGATCATTTTGATCTACTTCGAGTCCTTCGTTTTCATTACGAGAAGGTGGTGGCTATACTTTTTTAAGGGTCCCTGGCTGTTACTAATTTTTTCGTAAAAAAAACTAATTGCACTGGACTATAAAATGTACCTAGATATAAATAATTGTAATACGACGTTTTGAAGAGAAAAGTGTCGGCTTTAAGATGGCATTTTGTTTTGTCATAGCACATAATCATTTTTGACAAATTACTCATATATAATATAAATATTATATTCTAATAAAAAACCAAGTATATCAATGTTTTTTTTTTCTAATTTGGGAAATCGATAGACTGGTAAGCTTTTTTTATATTAATCTACATACTTCAACTTGAAGTATGTAGGTACTTATGAAGAGAAAAAGCAGCCTTATTGCTAATTACTTATACTTTTGGTCTAAAATGACCCATACCGACTGGCCTAAAACCTCATAAAAAGGAATAAAATTCAAGTTTTTTAAAACCCGTCTCATTTTATAGCCAGAATTATGAAAACCATATGAATTTTTGCACTCGACTTTGCTAATTAGAGGATTTTTGGCGATGGATGGGACTTTATGGGCCAATATTTTTTCCGCCTCGATCCCCTGATTTAGCTATTTTAGGTTTTTTAATGGGGCTACTTAAAACAAAAAATTTACGCAAATAATTCAAACCATAATCTTGAAGACTTGAAACGAGCTATCATTGATGCTGTTAACGAAACTTACAAATAATTTGAAAAGAGAATTGAGAGATGTTTTGAAGCTGGGGAAGGATATATTGAATATATGTTCTTTGTTTACATAGTGTTTCTTACATTATTATTCTGTATTGTTATTTTTGATATCTAATGATTATAATTCTAGAATAGTTAACACTGTTGTCAAATATTTATCAATAAAATTACAATTTGAAAATTATTTATAAAAGTTGACAGTTATTTGTTACATCGTTAACGTCACTCTCTAGATTAATACATTATTTTCGAACTTAGTGCAATAATTCATGAGGTTTTCACAAAACTGGATATAAAATGAGACGGGTTTTGAAAAGCTTCAATTTTATTTCATTTTATGGGGTTCCAGAACAAGCAAAACTTTTTATCAAGAATGTCGTTTTTTACTACAACTAATATTTAAAAAAATTTTCACCTATAGGATACCTCATCCGTGGACACGCTGTATATAATCATATAATGGTGTTGCAGTGCTTTAATTGACATCTTCAAAGAGACGAAGAAGTATTTTTTTATTCTTTAAAATCTGTAGTATGTTAATTTTATGATTCAGTGGGAGAACATAATCTTGATGCATTCAATATATTTGGAAACTGCCATTTGGCAAACTACTATGTAATAGTAGTTTATCTGCAACTGTCATGTAACGGGTACGATTTGACACTATTTTCAATGTCATAATGACGTATATTACCGCACTAGTGCGTTTTTGAATACTAATGAGAATCTAGAATAGTTATTTATGATATGAGTGTTAAAAGTGAGGTTTTATTTTGTGAGTGAAAACGTTTGTGAAATGAGCGGAGCGAATTGAACAATTTCACGAACAAAATAAAATCACTTTTAACACAAATACCATACAATGTTTTTTGTACAACTTCCCTATTTTGATAATGAAACGAGCGAATTTGCAATGACAATAAATTCAAAATGCATTTTAGTATTCAAATAATCAAAAGATTGTTGTGAATGGCAGACGTTTACATAGCAGCGTGTTAAAAATATTTTTAACACTAGTGTTAAAAGTATTTTTAACACGCTGCTATGTAAACAATCGTTTTTAACATTGTTTGCTATCATTAAAAGTGTCACTTTTAATGACAGTTGTACAAAAACATATTAATACCAGAATTAAATATTCAAAATAACACTGGAAGCTGCATTTTCAATTTTCGAAAGGAGATTGTCTTCGCTTGAACTTATTTTTATCGATTTTTGTTCATTCAACTTTGAAAATTTGATGACATAACTAATTTATTTTATTTCCTCAGCCTTGTTTATCTTTGTTGTTATGGTCACAAAATATGATACACAGTACCTTATTTTTGCAGTCAATATTATTAAAAATACGTTGGATTGAAATTTTATAATATAGGTAATAATACTAATAAACAGTTGTAGATAAAATTTTGTACGTAACACGTGTGATAGGATTTATTAACGCACTTAGGTAATGTCACATTTTTCATAACCTTCATATATCAGTTATGAAAAGTAATTATGTAAAAACTTTACGTAACTGTTTGAGTTTCAAATATCAATTGATTAATTAGGTACTGTCAAAACTGACAATTATTTCATTATTTAAACTGACAATTACCCCATTATTTTAATTCAATAGTATTTTAAGATTTATAAACATTGAAAACAACATTATCAAGGACTCAGTGATACTTTTCCTCACGCTATTGCAGAAGACCGAACGACGCTTCAGCGAAGTTCGGCCAGCAATCGCGTGCGGAAAAGTCACTTTACGCACGTATTAGGTTCACTATCTTTTCTACTAGCGAGCGAAAAAGAACCCAAAAGTAAACTATAGGAACATTTATTATCAAATACATTTCAATAACAAATTCATTATCACTATTTGACATTCATTTGATGAGGCTTATACCAGGGCCATTAAAAAATTATTGAAAAAACGTTTTTTTTTTAATTAAAAATTATAGCAGAATTTTAATAAATTTCTTAATTTTTCAGTCATTTGGTATAGTACAACCATACAAATATAATATTTTATATATTCAAATGTCAGTATACTCCCCAAAAATTCAACAAATTCACTTTCCACACTAGTGCGGAAAAGTGACTCTTTCCAGACTAAAAAGAGTGCGGAAAAGTGGACTTTTCCGCACGCTAGGAGAAAAAATTATTAACCTTTTTTCAATTATTTTATTAGTATGCAATGTATGTTTGGTCAATAAAAGCATTTTTCCTACGATCACATAGGAAAGTGACATATATCGCACTGTTTAGTTCTATGGAAAGTGGCCTTTATTCATACGCGTACGGAAAAAAAAACTTATTCGTACGTGTACGGATAAAAAAGCTGTCAAATGAATTTTTAATTATGATTGACCACTGGCAAGCTGTCAAATATATATAAGTTTTAATTAGATTTACCTATGTAATATCTAAATTTGAAGCGATCTATTTGAAAAGTGAAACTTTTGTCATTTTCTTGATTAAAAAATTAAGGCGTGGTCGAGGATCGAACCCGTGTACTCTCCGTCAGAAGTCCGATGTTGAACCAACTAATCCAAATTACCTGTTATAATAGTAGGAAAATGTAATCATCTTGAAAGGTATTCATGATAAGTATGTATGAAGTATGATGAACAATAATAATTTCACTTTCAATTTCTATAATCATCCGAAAAATTAATAATTATAATAACCTACCTATATTATATAGTTAAACTACTTGAATTTTTGACAATATTGATAGTTATTGTTAATTTTCAAAATCAATTATGTTGACTTTAATTGTAACATTTTGTGTATTCATATGTCAGATGTTGATTACACATTATTTGGTGAAATTATCATGTGATCGTAGGAAAAATACTTGCATGACTCGTGCGAAAGTGATTTTTCGCACTCGGCTCATGCCTCGTGCTACAATATTTCCCACTCGTGTGAAAAATTTCACTTTCCGCACATGTTATGTAATTACTATATTATTATTATTAAATACTTTCATTTGCCAAACCACAACAAATTCAAACTATGTTAACGAGTTTCATAAACACGGCACTTATGGGTCAAATATTATTTAAATCTCTTCCATTTATAAAAAGCGTGGACGTGTCGTGACCGGTGTAGCTTCTTAGAAAGCATGTCAATCTGCCGGTTAATTCAATAAAAACATAAAACAATTATTATTTATTATAAAATGATAAACACTCATATTGATATAAACAATATGAAGAGCTAAATGGGTAATATGTATTCCTTATTCCATTTGGCTTTTCCACGCTGTATTTTTCCTTTTTCTATACCAGTCTCGCTGTCTACTTCTAGACCCTCCAACAATAATATTTTATTAATTATTTCGAGTTCAAGTCGTACAATCGGTCAACGAAGATTTTTCTTGTAAAAATTATAAATTTGATGTCTGACCCCTGGTTCAGTATCTCCCGACCTTACAAGTATCAAAGTCCATCTAGCGAGGTCTGGGGATCATCAACGAAGTGTCACATTGTCTATAATTCTTCACAACTTATGGTTACAAGTTGTCATTACATTAAACGATGATTATGTTATTTTTCTTACAGGATTTTTGTAAACTTTGTAAACTTTAATTTTGAAATATTTGATGCATGTATATTATATACCAAGGTGGTGAGGTGCGAGGTTTATAAATGTCTTCACAAAGCAGCGTTGTCCGTTTAAAATGTTTGGTACTTTCTAAGGATTGCATTTACCTTTTAATACGGGATAACGCCGTATTTATTGGGAGAAATTCGAGATTTGTAAAATTATTGACTTTTGAAAAAACAGATAAGAATAAAATAATATAGTTCAAGAAAATAAATGGACAAATTACAATCAGCAATAAATAAAATATCGGTAAATTATCGGTATTTAACATTGTTGCCGACAAAAATTGGGAATAACTTTTACAGATAAATACATTTGGCAACAGCTGACTGCGCAAAATTATTCTTCTCTCTCTTTCAAGTGTTTTTCTCATATTTTCCTTGCCGCACTTGTGTAAATCGCATGGTTCGAATAGACTTTTCGCAATCTGCATATGAAATTGGTGTGCGTGAATGATAGTGGAAATGGGCTATAACAAATTATTAATTTATTTTAGGTCCTTTACTCTTTCACTTGTTCTAGAATATCAACGGAGCTATATCTTATCTTCCTTTTTTAAAATCCTTCGAATTCAAGTTCTTCCTTTACATCTCTATCTATGGATTTTTCTAAATTATTTTTTGTATTATTTTATTCTAAGTAGGTGACATTTTGTTACACTCTGTACATATTCGATTATGCTTTTATATAAGCGTGAAAAATTCTTATGGCAGGAAATAGATAAAGTTTATATTTAAATGCAGTTGGGTTCTTGACCCAAAAAGGATAATTTTTGTTTAGACTATATTATTATTGAAAAACTTTCCTATGGGATGAGTTCAAAACGTACACATTTTGTTCAAGTGATTTGCTCGTGATCAATTATTCCATAATTGAGAACAGCTTGGATGTACCGAACTGTCGAACGTTGAAGGCATGTAAGATATTTTTGTATTTCTAGAAGTTTTAAGAATATAAATTATTTCCACTACTAGCTGTGAAGTTTACAATAATTATTGCTTCTTCTAGCCACCTGAGAAGTTGAATTTCTCTATTAGTGGTTAATAATATTTTCTATTATTAACCTAGGTCAATAATGGACAAATTCAAATATTTTGAGAATTCAGGGATAGTAGTTCAACAAAAACTTGTGCAACATAATTTTGTATATCCAGGAGATTGTCTTTCACATATTTGCTGCTTGAAATTACCTATCAAGATAAAATTATTTGAATAGAAATGCCACTAGTTTAAAATTCGCGCTCAACCAAAAATGACTGATGACATAACGAGTTTAATTTTTGTTCTTAATTTGGCTAGTAGTGGAAAAAAATTGTAAATACACCATGGTGATGGAGACATTTTTTATAAGCCTCGCATCATGGCCCACCCCAATTACTCAAAATATCAATCTATTAAAAACATTTTATAATTTTCAAATTTTAACGTTCTTCCAATGATACGAGGATATTCTTAAAATGAATTGCGAGGGATTGAAGGGCGGCAATATGCAAAAGCAATGTTTCGGCGGGCACGGCTCTTTGTTTTTTCATGAAAAGATTCCGATTTAATATTTGGCCCCCCCAAATGAAAAAGTCTGCGCACGACTCTGCCTCCCATTTTGGTGCTCGGTCAAAAATAATAGTCTTCACCACCTTGGTGTATAATATACTATTTTAAGCTAGCTACCATAAACTTTGTGCCGCTTACAGTGGCGAATTCACACTAGGGGCAGTCGGGGCTAGGAAAGTGGAGAATAAAAAATTTATAGTGTTATCAAAATTGCCCGATATTATTAATTAATTCTAAATAATTCAAATCACGCATTATTTGTAAAATCGAAATTTTGTAAATTAAAAACTGCTCCAAAAAATTAACGCACCACTAACAAATTTGTAATTATTTTATTTACAAAATTTAATTAAAAATCAAACATTATATTTCTATAGACCTTATTAAATAATGTTAACAAAAGAATCATTTTCTAAAAATGTAACCCTAAAATTTAGCATAGCAAAACTAACACAAAAGAAAAAAGAACCAAAAACGGAAATTTTAATTCTTTAAAGAAAGATTTTTTAGTCTTAATATCGGGTATTTCCACCTCTGCTTCTAATCGTGGCCTGGCATCGGCGATTCATGCTTAAAATAAGATTTCGAATACTGTTTTGATCCAGTTCATTCCATATTTCAACCATAAGTCGCCCCACATCTTCCAAGTTGTTAGGCTGGTTGGGATGAGCTCGTAATTGCCTTCCGAGTATATCCCAAAGATGCTCTATTGGATTAAGGTCGGGACTTCGGGCTGGCCAAATCATAGTTTCAATGCCAACTTCCAATAAATAATCTCTTACTATTCGGGCTGTGTGAGGTCGAGCATTATCTTGCATTAATAAAAAATTTTCACCGATATGAGGGGCAAACGGCACAACATGTTCCTCAAGAATATCCAATATGTAACGTTCAGCATTAAGATTTCCATTATTTAGCACCACCAAGTCCGTACGACCCGTTAACGAAATTCCACCCCATACCATAACCGAGCCTCCGCCGAATAAGGTAGTATTCGCTATATTGCATTGTGCATATCGTTCTGTTGGCCTTCTAAAAACACGAACACGTCTATCGCAAGTATGCAGACAAAATCTGGACTCATCTGTCCAAAGAACTCTTTCCCAGTCAGCTTCCCCCCAGTTGACATGCTCTCTGGCAAAGTTTAACCGGGCTCTACGATGATCTACGGTTAGTGCTGGCCCTCGAGCGGCAATGCGAGGTCTCAAATTATCTTGTCGAAGACGTTGTCGGACGGTTTCCAAGCTTACTCGAATCCCATGTGCGTTTTGAAGCTGAGATTGTAACATTCTTGTTGTTACGAATCGTTGTCTTAAAGCGGAAAGCCTTAAAAAACGATCTTGGCCGGGGCTCGTGATACGATGTCTGCCTTGGCCAGCTCTTATAATGTGCTCACCAGTCTCCCTGTATCGTTCAACCATACGCGATATTGTTGTATGGGACACATTAAATCTCTCACCTATACGGCGATAACTCCAACCTTCTTCGTGCAATACAATGACTTGTGCACATTCATTAGGCGTCAAATTTCTGGCTTCACGTTGCATGTTAACAATTTAACCAGAAGAATATCACAAGACTTAAAAATTCAAATGTAGCAGCTAAAAATCAAACGACTAATGGCCTATTTATCTTACAAGCAATTATAGGAATTCAGAAAAAAACTCAATAACACAACAAACAGTGAAGATAATTTTAGTATGTCGTTAAAATAAATAATAGGTATTTAATGCTCTTCCAAAATTTTATGAAATATTTTACAGTTTGTTCAAAATGGCAAAAAAATTCAGAAAATATTAAGTGGTGCGTTAATTTCTTGGAGCAGTGTAATTTTGGTACTATTTTCTGCAATAAATTAGTTATTTCAGTTTTTAAAAATTAAGATATCAAAATTATGAATTTGAGTAAAATTTCAGTGATTAGATGGGGCGGCATTTTCTTCAGTGCCCAGGGGTAGCAATAAGTTTAAATCCGGACCTGGACACTTTTACTACTTTATCTCTTTCAGTTTGAATTTTTCCTATTACTATTGTTTATTTTTCTTTGAATAACCCACTTTTTTAATTCGCTGAAAAAAAATTACTGTAAAAAAACCAAAGAAAAGCACTATTATTATTAAAATCTTATTGACAGATCTCAAAAAATTGGTCGAGATTTCCAAATTAAAAATTTATAAATTATTTTACTACTTGATATTGGTAGAACATGAAAAATTCTAACCAAACTTGTTTTCTCATCTTTAATATTTCAAAATACTGCAAAAATCTCAAATATATTCTGTAATCAATATTTTTATTTTATGAGATTTGGCACTATCGAAAAACTTTCTCAGCCTATTCATTTTCTGGAACTTTACCATGTTGCATATTCCAATTCCATTTTTTTAGTTTTCCAAGTTTAAAAAAAATCAGGTCCAATAAAGTGTTTATTACAATATAAATTGACGTCAACTAATATTGAAAATATCGTTGATAATCATAAGTAAACTGTATTTTGTAACTTTATGCATGTGGACAGTAGGTAAATATACAAATAATGTACATTTATTCAGATAAAATGACCTTTTTTGTCTTGCGTCATACCTAACAAACACATCAATCAAATGTTGACTTTTACTGATCAATTTATTCATAGTAATAACTAAACCTTCTTAAAAAATTATTACGTACACCACTGAAGTCTTCCTTATATAGCACTTTAAAAAAATCGCTCTGTAGTGGCTTCTGAATATGGCCGACTTCCGTAAACCAAAGGAGTACATTAAATTATTCAATTAGGGGAAACAAAAAACTCTCATATATGAATCTTTTTCTAAGGTGGTAGTCTAGGTTGTAAGAGAATTGATACCAGATTTTGGTACATTCAAAAATTTTATAACTCTATTGTACAACTCAATATCAACTTAAATTTATACTAATACTCATAAATAACCTTTCTAATACTGAAAATCACTATTTTTTCAACGTGGTTTTTCAATTTTTTTCAGTATATCAAGGTTATCTATTTGTTGACACAAAATTTGATGACTAATGTCACTAAAGTGGCTTCTCAATATCGCGACCTCTGTCGAAAAGTTGGTTAAATCACTACCACGCTTAACTTCGCTCCTTTTTCTTTTACCTCGTTGGGTTCATTGAAGATTTGACAGTAATCTAACCCAACTTTTTCCAACCTACTTTATTTATAAAGCACCCTGTGTAGCTAATTAATTTGGGACATTAATAACAGTGAGTGGGTCTGTTATTTTGAGATTATTTTATTCTTAAATATACTCAATTTGACACATTTCAGTATAATAAGGTTATCTATTTTGACACAAAAATTGATGACTAATGTCACTAATGTGGCTTCTCAATATGGCGACTTCCGTTGAAAGCTGGTTAAATCACTACCACGCTTAACTTCCCTCCTTTTTCTTTTACCTCGTTGAATGCTCGTTGAGTTCATTGAAGTTTTGACAGTAATCTAACCCAACTTTTTCCAACCTACTTTATTTATAAAGCACCCTGTATAGCTAATTAATTTGGGACATCAATAACAGTGAGTGGGTCTGTTATTTTGAGATTATTTTATTCTTAAATAGGTATACTCAAAATTAATTTTGGGCTCTTCTTACTTCAGCAATTAAATGTTGAACAAGAAAACAATTTTTGAAGTCGTAAATATCTTATTACACATTCCGTTCGGTATATTTAGTTTTATGGCGCAAAAAAAACGTGATTTGTACAACGTATTTTGAACTGTAACCTAGTTACTTTTTGTCACACACATGTATGTATACATATATCTACAACCCCATGACATTTCGACTTTAACCCCAATTACTACAAAACAGACCACTCGTGTTTAGTCTAAACTTGTAGTACGTTTTGATATTAGATGAATAATATTGATTTACGAAGAATCCCCTTATCGAATAATTAGATGGACTTTAAACTCTCGATTCTCGGAATTCTCTTATTTTCCAAAGTTTCACATCTTATCTCGTGTCTCCATAATGAAATTTATTCATTTGTTTAGATAAATTTTTTTTTCGATTTCAATGTTTCGTAACGAAGTTAGAATAAGTAAACATATTTTAAGATTTATGTCGTTATAATTTTGAAAATAAATATACCAGGTGATATTATTTTATTATAGAAACTGTTCTTTCTGTCGAAAAAGTTAATAAAGATTATTTTTGTACAAAATATAAAATTCTTTATAGTCACTGGGGAGTAGATCTGGCCTATTGGTGAACCAATTCAAAGTATCGGGTGACCAACTAAGAACGGCCGTCGGCCATATCTCAGGAGTGGATTATAGCACAACTTCCACTTCTGAGTCCAAAACTTTCCACACTACTTGTCAAGGACTGATGACAATGCAATATAGTAATAAAATATAGGGTGTTCCATTTATAACGCAGCCTTTAAACACTCGATTGAGAATGTAGACTACTATTCATCAAATGTACCGGGTGGCCAACTAAAAATTTTGCATTTTAAAAGTTTAACTGTCAAATACGCCGTCTAGCGGTGGGCCTACAATTCTGAAAATAATTTCCAGGCGTTTCTCGAGGCCACTTTTGAAATAAAAATTTTTTTCCTGAACCTGTGCACTCCTGAGATATGGCCGACGGCCGTTCTTAGTTGGCCACCCGGTACATTTGATGAATAGCAGTCTACATTCTCAATCGAGTGTTTAAAGGCTGCGTTATAAATGGATCACTCTATATTTTATTACTATATTTCATTTTCATCAGTCCTTGACAAGTGGTGTGGAAAGTTTTGGACTCAGAAGTGGAAGTTTTAGCAGTCCAAATTACTTTTTTCTATATTATTGAACCTTTTCTATAATTTTTTTTGGTATTGTACATTCTAGTTACAATTTGATAATATTGTCGATTCCAAAGATCAAACTTCTTCCCGAAGTTTGTGAAGACAGCCTTGGAAAAGTGTAATCTTTATTTTCTATTTGGATTTACTTTGATCTGTTCAAAGTACCACATTTATAATTGACATTTTAAAAAATCAACAAATTCATTTATGAATCACTACAAATCTGCAATACGTTCTTGTTAATTCCAAAAATATCAACAATATATTATTTATTCTACTTAAATTTGTCTTTCAAACCTTGACTCTCTACTGACCATGTGCCATTATCTTAAATGTGGCTAGGATTCCAAACAACGAGACTTTCTTTAAATGTCATTTTAACTGATAAATACTGAAACATTTTTGGAGGTTTGTCATGTAGAGTCTAATAATAATAATAATAATAATAAAGTACTTCAGCATAATATGAAGGAACAAACAATGGGGTTCGAAGGTCACTAACCATCTATCAAATCAGAAGACACAGAGGTTACCAAAATGTGAGATTACAAATTTACCCGGAGAAAATAATTATGGTTTATGTTTCCTGTACACTGGTTGACGAATTTCCACTTTTTCATTCATTCTAGAAATAATCTATCGGATTAAGTACCATTTTTTTTGCTTGGGGATGTGAAAAGCCGGAAAATTGCTTCTTATTATTCATATTGTCGCTTTGAATTGCCAAAGTCACAAAACTGACATTTATACAGTGTGGAAACCACTTATGGAATAAAATTCTTTGTCATTATTTTAGGAAATTATAAAAAATGCCAAGACACGTCAACTTTTGAGTTGAGTTGTGCGTTATGTAAACATGATTGTAAATGTACAGGATGATTCACGCAAGTATAGTCGGTGTTGTTTTTTTTAATGAAACACCCTGTATATTTGCATATTTTTGAAATCCTCTTAATGAACCGATTCCAACAAACTAAATAATGTATGGTCAATTATGAATTATACAGGGTGAAATTTTTATTTTTACAGTTATTAAATACATACATAAAATACCTGATGTATTTGATTTCAATACATTAAAATAAATGCTCAAAAAGTTCTCCACCTAGTTGTTGGCAATAGCACAGTCTCCTATAGAACTCCTCCTTAACTTTGTTTAAAGTTTGACGTGAAATATTCCGTATTTCTGTAGTTATCCTGTCTTTGAAATCTACAATGCTAGTTGGTTGTGTTGCATATACTTTGTTCTTGAGATAACCCCACAGAAAAAAATCTAACGGCGTAAGCTGGCCACTCAATAGTACCTCTTCGTCCAATCCATTTATTGGGGAAGATTTCATCTAAATAAGTTCTTACCATTAAAGCATAATGGGGTGTTGCCCCGTCTTGCTGGAACCAAACATTTTCATTCGGTAAGCTAGGATCTATTGCGTTGGGATATAAGTTTGCCAACGCAGGAATAACTTCATTTCTAAGCATATTTAAATATTTTTCAGCTGTCAATTTTCCATCTATAAATATAGGACCAATAATATGGTCGCCTATGATACCGGGCCAAACGTTCACCTTTTGAGAGTACTGAGTATGTGTCTCACGCATCCAATTAGGATTCTCTGCTGTCCAATATCTATAGTTCTGTCGGTTTACCTCTCCATTCAATGTGAATGTTGATTCGTCAGAAAAAATAATGGTACCAAGAGCTATCTCATTTCTGTTCAGCTTATTGATCAATCTTTCGCAGAAAATCATTCTACGATCCGGATCGTCTTCTGTTAACTCCTGCACAAAAGTTAATTTGTAGGGATGAAGTTTTTCTTTATGAAGACATCTTAGAACAGTTGTATGACTAACATTATTTTCACGGGAAATTTGACGTGTACTTGAAGTTGGATTCTCTTCGACACTTAACAAAATATCCACTTTCACATCATCTTCAACGAAGTGTGGTTTTCTTTTCAATGGTTTGACATGTCCAAGTTCTCTGAATTGTGCATGAATTTCAGACACAGTACTTTTTTAAATATTAGGCAATTCGGGATACCTGTGATTAAATAAGTTTGCCACTTCAACTTGACTTCTGCAGTTATCCCCGTACCCGATCATCATTAAAATCTCAATTCGGTGAGTCTCAGTTGAATATTTCATTGTTATGTCGACAAGGAAAGAGTGTTTGGCAAAGATTTTACTTTTTCAGTATAAACTGTCAACACATCAACAACTGACAGAATAGAAAACAATCCACATTACTGTGATGCCATATCGATGTCTCTCATTCAAATTTTGCACAAAGGTTGATAATATAATAGGCTTTCGTATTCCATTTTCAAAATTCGCTCACAATCGATAAGAGGGTCGAAAAAATTGAAAAATAATAATTTAAAAAAAAATCACAACATTCTTTTTATTACTGTGATGCCATATATCAATGTCTCGCGTTTAAGTTTTGCACAAAGGTTGATAATATAATAGGCTTTCGTATTCCATATTCAAAATTCGCAGACAATCGATAAGAGGGTCGAAAAAATTGGAAAATAAGAATTTTCAAAAATTAATCACAACATTCTTTTTATTACTGTGATGCCATATATCGATGTCTCTCATTCAAATTTTGCACAAAGGTTGATAATATAATAGGCTTTCGTATTCCATTTTCAAAATTCGCTCACAATCGATAAGAGGGTCGAAAAAATTGAAAAATAATAATTTAAAAAAAAATCACAACATTCTTTTTATTACTGTGATGCCATATATCAATGTCTCGCGTTTAAATTTTGCACAAAGGTAGATAATATAATAGGCTTTCGTATTCCATATTCAAAATTCGCTGACAATCGATAAGAGGGTCGAAAAAATTGAAAAATAAGAATTTTCAAAAAAAAATCACAACATTCTTTTTATTACTGTGATGCCATATATCAATGTCTCGCGTTTAAGTTTTGCACAAAGGTTGATAATATAATAGGCTTTCGTATTCCATATTCTAAATTCGCCGACAAACGATACAAGGGTCGAAAAAATTGAAAAATAAGAATTTTCAAAAAAAAATCACACCATTCTTTTTATTACTGTGATGCCATATATCGATGTCTCTCATTCAA
>CAJUYG010000196.1:321695-359512 GCA_910591675.1 Galerucella calmariensis
AGGTTGATAATATAATAGGCTTTCGTATTCCATTTTCAAAATTCGCTCACAATCGATAAGAGGGTCGAAAAAATTGAAAAATAATAATTTAAAAAAAAATCACAACATTCTTTTTATTACTGTGATGCCATATATCAATGTCTCGCGTTTAAATTTTGCACAAAGGTAGATAATATAATAGGCTTTCGTATTCCATATTCAAAATTCGCTGACAATCGATAAGAGGGTCGAAAAAATTGAAAAATAAGAATTTTCAAAAAAAAATCACAACATTCTTTTTATTACTGTGATGCCATATATCGATATCTCTCATTCAAATTTTGCACAAAGGTTGATAATATAATAGGCTTTCGTATTCCATATTCAAAATTCGCCGACAAACGATACAAGGGTCGAAAAAATTGAAAAATAAGAATTTTCAAAAAAAAATCACAACATTCTTCTTATTACTTACACATTATTTACCGATTTAAAACAATCCACATTATTTACCGATTTTGTCTAATTATTGGCGATTTTAGGCAATTTTTAGGTATTTATGATAAAATTCATGGGCGTAGCAGGTTTTGTTCAATATACAAATACGTTTAATAATTAGGTAGTTTAGACTTTTGATAAATCCATATTTAGCTAATTTAAAAAAGTACCAATATTTCAAGTGTAATAAATTATTAATTTTAAAATTTCACCCTGTATTATACATAATTGACCATACATTATTAAGTTTGTTGGAATCGGTTCATTAAGAGGATTTCAAAAATATGCAAATATACAGGGTGTTTCATTAAAAAAAAACACCGACTATGGCATACTTGCGTGAATCACCCTGTACATGTACATAACGCACAACTCAATTCAAAAGTTGACGTGTCTCGGCATTTTTTATAATTTTCTAAAATAATGACATAAAGAATTTCATTCCATAAGTGGTTTCCACACTGTATATTTTTTTATTTACAACCATCATTATCCCGATAAAAATTAATAAATCTTTGTTTCGTTTTGAACACATCCAAAATATTACATTTGACAACTACCGTCACCAGTATAAATACATGTCAGATGAAGTCGTATGGATGTTAAGTTCGCGAATGATAAATCAAGAAAAATGTCCTCCGTTGAAGAATTGATGGATTGAACCCCTCCAGAAATAGGTATTACAATATTTATTAATGTGTTATATTTTTAAATATAAAAAATATTCATCTAAGATAGATAATATTAACGATCACATTATTTTAGAGGACGGGAGGTGAGGGCGGGAAGTGGAGGTGTGTAATATGACACTTTCCCACCTTCAATGACGTTAGTAATGACAGCATTGCATATATGGTTGTGAATAAATTATATTTTATTGAATTTAAGAAAACCCATGACCACAAATGTGACATATTGATGTCTGCAAAGATAATGACTATAGTCGTACTGTAATTCGCCAGTCAAATCGTAACTCTGCATGCCAATTGTTATTTGTGGGAAAACTAGTAAAAGTATCAGCAATTTACAGGCACCTCGAATAGCAGTTGGCAAGGCGAGAGATGTTTAATCGATTCTTTTCCACTTATAGAAACACAAACGTCGATTTTTTAGTTCTTTTCTTTTACTTTTTACGACTATTTGAAAGAAAAAAAATTAGAATGCATTTCTATACGAGGGCGACTAAAAAAATTACAAAGTACAAGATACAATAAGTCAGATCTTTTTGGTAAAAATTAGTAGGGCTTAGATAATCTAAGACTTTTCTGGGTGAAAGCCTACAGATATCTTAAAATTCCTCCGGGAAATAGGCTAAAAGAGCTACAAGTATCAGAAACTTTCCTCGGGAACTAAGTAGAAGTAATTGGAGTGTTTCTATTGACTACTAAGGTGCTTCTAAACGGGCAATATTTTCAGTGCAATATGTAGCTGCAACAATATTTTCAGTGTGTCCCGGCCATATGGCTACACATGGTTTGTGTTGCCTATGCATTTAATTGGTTGCAGCAAGAGTTGCCGGACGAACGCTTGGCCAGCGAAAATACTCTGCAATTTTACCCTGTTTTGGTGTTCGTTTGTTGTTGTTATGAAAATTTTTGAGGTTGAAGTATAGACTTGCTCGAATGAAAAGTTTATTGAGTTTATTAATGAAAATACATTCACATCCTGAGTTATAGAATGTAGAAACCGGAATTTATAAAGACAGAAATGCTAAAAAAGATGGATGGGCAGTTATCGCCCAAGAATTTCGTATATCAAGTGATGAGGCCTACAAAATATTCAGAAAATTGATAGCTTATGCAAATAATGAGGTGAAAAAGAAGAAAACCGGTGGTGCTGGCGGTAAACTAGTGAAATTGTAGTTTCAACTTGTTATCAAGACTTATTTAATCTAAAGTTTAACGCCTAAGGTCGAATCCAGCATCTACTCTTCTTTTTCTTTAACTTTGTGTTTAAAACAATATAGGTCGCTGCGACGCGAATGATTTCGTCAGCCATTCTTGCACGATTGTGTAGCCCGTCTACGAAACAAATTATTTTCACTAATAGGCCATAGTGTTGCAAACAATACTGCCGAGATATACAACAGAGTACACGCATATTTCATATTTTGCTTAGATATTAATTCATAATAGTAAAGTTGATATTGAAAATTACTAATAATAGGAAATAAACCAGTTTCCATTGGAAATTACTTCCAAATTTTAAAATAAAATTCAAATTTCAATGCACTTTCCGACCAACACCCGAGGATTTCCGAACGCTACAGATGATATGTGTGATGTCATATCTCTTGTTTGTTTACTTTTGTCAATATGGCCGGTATTGCATTAGGTTCTGTGTAGTTGAGTGTTTATATTGTATTTTAATCAACTATTAATTGCTTCATCGACGTAAAAATATCATTTACCTACGACCCCCCCCTGTAATCAGTCAATAACACACAGTTGGTATCAATGTAATGACAGCTATTACGCACTGTAAAAAAAACGCACAGCTGTAAAGTAAATCGCACGGCTTCCCTAGCAACATCTTAGCAACTGTCAATAGACGTCTCCATTTTATTCAAAATTTACTATTTGAAAACATTAGATATGGCCACGTTTAACTGTGAAAAGCACAAAGGGCTATGTATATGTATTGATTATAATTGAAAAATGGACTTTCGATTATCAACAATATAATAATAATGATTAAACGTTAGTTCTTTACTGTGCTTCTTTCATTGGTAATAGAGTAATAGAGATGGAGTTTACCAAGCAACTCTAATTATGTAACTGTTATTTCTTATGCTTCTTATGAAAAATACAAGTACAAGTAGGTCGTAGGTAAAGTATAGTACGTAACTCGTGTTGTAGAGCATTTTACGCACTCACGGAATTACGCACTCGCCGCTACGCGGCATCGTGCGTAACTTTTCCATTCGTGCGTAAAATGCTCCTTACCACACACGTTACGTAATATACTATTATATGTTTGTTTGAGACCATAACGTGTTTGTGTGTGCTTTTTTTTATTTCTATAAGTCAACGTAAAGTGGAAAGTGGACATAAATATTCGTTATTTTCGAGGATATTTTAAAACTTTTAGAAGAAAATATTGTATTTACTAGTTCAGTGTTCAGTGACGATTCTTTCATATTTTGTGAGTAAAGATATGGCTAGCGGAGGTTTTGTAAAAGCACAAACTGATAACTTGCCCAAAGTGCTGCTTGAATTTATGAAGTAAACAGCTGCTTTAATGCAGAGAAAATAAGAGGAGTTAAAGCATTATCGTAATTTCGATTTAAACTATGTATTGTATAAAATATATACCAACCATATTTCGATGTGTGGTCGTAAGAAAATAATGTTTTTATGGTTGATTCCTAGACATATAGGTACAAACTATTTAAGAATAAAAATTACCAGCATAGAAGTGTACTTACATTAAAATGGTCTTCACAAACAAAAATAGGTATTTGTCGAAATATCGTATTTGTTTCGACGCATAGCTTGCAACCATAATGCCCTTCTCTTAAAAGTATTTTTGCTTGCGCCACCAGGTAGAGTAAGAAATATTTTGTCTGGAGTTTTAATAGGTAGACGTTGATTTACACTAAAGGTTTTTTTTCGGCTTTATCCATTTTTAAAGCTTTCAGAAACAAATTAGAACACAAGAACTCAGAGCGTGATACAGGAATAAGAACGTAAACAAATGACGTCACTCCATGTGGCAGCCATCTTTATGAGGTAAAACGCGTATGATTTTTAAAGTCGTTTTAAAAGTAAAGTTTATATTTTTTTGAAAAAATAAGCATGCAATGTGTTTGGAGACCTGATAAAGCGTCAATTCCCACCAATAGCAAAATTTATGCTTGTACCCTATTGAAATGTTGTCATGCTGGCTGGGCTATAGTTGCCAATATTGCACTAAAAATATTGCCCGTCTAGAAGGTGCTTAATGTCCATTTTTGACGTCAATATGTTCTAGTGAATCATTGTTTACCAATATATTCAACTGTTGGTAAATAAGAAATGAGTTTAGAAACTAAATATTGTTTTACCCTCGTAATTACCGTAAGATCATTATATCGGTATTATTTTTGCTTGATATATTTGTCGACTAATATATGAGAAAAAATGATTAGTAGAATACACGCCAAATAGGTATTGAAATATGAAAAATAAAGTATTATTATTGAATGAAAAAAAAAATCGACATTTTATACGGTGTCACGGAATCACGCGAAGGAACTTGGAACACGGGGATATCTCGGAGTTGTTTCGATGAATAATATAAACTTTCAATAAGATTTTAAACTACTGCATTAAAATAGGATAATTTGGTCAGTAGGAAAATAACTTTGAAGAAAACCACAGAAAAAAATGAGATTTAGACAACAACTAGATGACCCGGCGAACTTTGTACAGCCCAACAGTCAATGAATGTCGTGTTACAGATTAGTTCAACTTAATTTAAGATTGTATGAAAGTAATACATTTCAATGCATACAAATAGTTGGTGGAAAACTATTTTGCGCCCGAACGAGGGCTGGCAATAAAGTCCAATATTGGTAAATATACTATAGGAGAAGTGTGCATCGAGGGTGATTTAAAGAGCTCGCAAAGCCCCGTCGTATGACAACTATATAAAATATCATCCACTGGAGGAATCATAGCCCGTATTTGGATTGTTATTTGAGCTGTTGCTTGTTCTCCCAGTTTTTTCATCATTATGACAATGCGAATGCCTTATAAAATACATTATAAATTTTATATTTGTTAAAAGGAAATATTTTAGATAATTAGAAGATTTTTTGATAGTTTATGTAGTAGCCACCACTGCCAGAAGCTCTAACTTCGTAGTGAATAGACCCCCTAATGTATGGAGCAACAAGAAAGAATTGGATCCAAATACCATTATACCAGACTTGGAAAGAATGCCATTCAATGGTACACAGACGGTTCAAAAGCAATAAAAGGAACTGGGATAGGAGTGTTCGGGCCAGGAACCAAACACTCTGAAAGCTTGGAAAAAACCACAAGTATCTTTCAAGGAAAATTTTTAAAAACTCTTATTTTATACCCCTTGAAACCGTGATATGAAACTGTACGCCGTTTGTTACATTTGATAGCAGAATCATAGGAGATCGGTCCAGTACAGACTCTATGACGTTCAAAAATAATCGTTCGGAAAATCTAGGAAAATTTTTAACTGCCATTTTCTACCATCTAAAAAGGTGATTTGAAACTGTACGTCATTTGTTTCTGTAGATTATACAACATATAAATAAAGATTTGACAGTAGTGTCGTACAAAAAAAGGTGTGTGAAAAGCCATTGGGAATTGTATATTTTCCGAGATTTTCCTACTCAAAAAAAGTTTCTTTTAGAATGAAATAATAATAAAAATAATGTACAAAAATAATAGTGTGGAAAGCACAAGAAAAACATATTTCCAAAAATTTCAACAATTTTCCTAGATTTTCCTCACGAATATTTTTGAACGGCATAGAGTCTGGACCGATCTCCTATGATTATTATTATTATTATTATATTTAGACAAGGGCAGAGGGACAAATCCCTATTATGCCCAAAAACAGATAATTACACAAGAAACTTAGGTACTAGTAGGTAAAGAACAGAAAAATAAGTACAATATACACAATATACCAAATAAACTATAAGTGCTCTAGCAGCGCACGATCAAGTCTGTTTTTGAACGAGTTAGTCGATGGTGCAGAAACTGTGGATACATCAAGATTATTCCAGCTGTTACCCTGTTACCCTGTTTGGTAAGAAGTTCTGTCTTGATCTGACGGTAAAGTTTTCTTTTTTGAGTTTAAAAAGGTGTCCTCTAAGGCGGTCATCTGGATTTAAGGTGAACATCATATCAAGATTACCAAAATTAAATTTTAATATTTTAAAAGTGGTAATGAGGTCTCCGCGGTGTCTGCGAAGTTCAAAGGAAGTTAGGTTGGCCATGGAGAGTCTTTCCTCGTAGGAAGGTCTTCGCTGTCCCAGGGACAGTCGAGTGGCTCTTCTTTGAACATTTTCCAAAAGATTTCTATCGCGAACTAGGTCTGGATACCACGTTGGACCGGCGTACTCGAGAATTGGTCGGACATAGATAGTATACAGTTTGCGAAACGACTGGAACGAAACACTCGAAAAGCACTTACGAATGAGATAAAGTCTGGTTTTCGCGCGCTTACAAACTGAAGTTATATGATCAGACCAAGTTAGGTTGCTATTTACGATAATTCCGAGGTCGTTATAGGAAAACACAGAATTTAATGGTCGACTATCTACGAAGTACGGTATTAGTGGGTTGTTTTTACCAATTCGGAGCACTACACATTTTTCCGTGTAGCCGTGTAGCCACTGAGAACACCATCTGGAGATGGAGTTTAAGTCCAGCTGGAGGGTTTGTTGGTTGGTGATTGGATTCGTATATATCTTTGTGTCATCAGCGTACAAAGATATTTTATTAGTTACGTGATAAGGAAGATCGCTGGTGTATACCGTAAAAAGCAGAGGACCAAGAACAGAACCCTGTGGCACTCCACTTTCCACCAATCTATCCCTTGAGAAGTCTTCGCCAACTCTTACTTTAAAATATCTATCCGTTAGAAAGTCGTCAATCCAGCTAAGTAAAGAGCCGCGAATGCCGAAGTGTTCCAGCTTGTGTAGAAGTCTGCGCCTGGGAACGCGATCAAAGGCCTTGGAAAAGTCCAGATAGACAATATCTACTGGCTGCCGATCGTTAAGAGATGACGTCCAGTCATTAACACAGTGTAGCAGGTTGGTTAGGGTGGAACGGCCGGCGACAAATCCGTGTTGTTGCGTTGGAATCACATTTTCCAGGAGAAGAAATTTGGTCGTCTCCTCCGAAATAATGGCTTCCATGACTTTACTGACCACTGGCAGCAGACTAATTGGGCGGTAGTTATTGAAATCAAGTTTGTTACCTTTTTTGAATATGGGGGTGATAGATGCTAATTTCCAGCTGGGGGGTATGGAACTTTGAGTAAAGGAAGCCTGCATAATTAACGACAGGGGAGTTGCAAGCGAGTTTGCGCAGCTTTTTAGGAGTTTTGGAGTTAGACCATCTAAACCAGGTGATGCGTTAGTGCGTAGTTTCAGTAAGTGCTGTTTTATACGGTCTGGTGTAAATACTACATGTTCCAAAGATGCCTTGAGGCGAGGACAGTTAATTAATGGGAGGTTGTCATTATTGGGTTCTTGAGTGAAAACTCGTGAGAAAGCTAGAGAGAGCGTCTCAGAAGACTCTTTATTAGAAGAGCATACAGTGTAGTCGGGTTTTTGAAGTAGGGGAATGGAAACTTTTGATGATAGGGACGATCGTATATATTTGAAAACCTTTTTACTGTTACCACTAGAAATGATGTTTTCTTCAAAATTTTGTCTTAAAGTTTTGAGAGATAGTTGAAGGATATTAGAAAATTCTACTATCATATGTAACAAACGGCGTACAGTTTCATATCACGGTTTCAGGGGGTGAAAAATAAAATGTTCAGTTTTCCACTGCGCTTTTCTGCACAAGAGAAAATGAACGCCATATTGCTGGAACCGATGGTGGCATGATAAACTATCGTTCTGAATGGGTTTCCTGCTGTTTCAAATCGCGACACTTTTTTCCCCATGGGCTCATAGTCTACTAGGGAACATTCAACAAATTATGGTCAAGTTCTCTTTTACTATTTTTTGTTACGGACAATTTTTTTTAAATATTCCAATATTTAAAGATTCAGACCAGCTATTTCTTTGAAATAAATAAATTTAATATCAATATCTCGATGTTGATGTATATTTTTGACATTTATTATAATGTTAATAACAATAACTCTTCTTTTTATGGAAAGATCTAATATCCACTAAATTTCTTTATAAAAAAATTCACCGTGCACATTATAATATCGGTTAACAGCGACTGGTACGATCCTAGTGCGGGGCGTCGGGCTAACAAATAGGGATGAACCACATATCGAACGAGATTTATCCGAAGATAGCCAACACGGTGCTAGAGAATAAGGCCTCATTTTCATACATGTATGTTATGTAAACATTATATTGCAATTGAGTCGTTTTGATAGCGTTGATTGAATTTCAATCTTGCAAATCAAATCATCAAATCAATTAGAATAAATATACCAGATTGACATATGACCTGGGTTATTAGATTATATCAATAATTCTCCTGGGACAACCTGTATATAGTATATTATAGATGACTGTCGTTTCAATATGTCATTTGTCATTATACTATTGCTGGTAAGTCCCAAAATGTATTCATTTTTATCGTTTCATGTCAAATTTCGTTATATGGTTTTAAATGAAACTAACTGTTTCTGATTGACTCCACAATATATTTGTAAAAATTTGTAAATTGCAAGTAAATTGACAATTGTTTCGATATAAATATCATCGTCAGAATGACAGAAGTTACTTTTGACATGATGTATACTTGATATATATTTGGCTAGTCCAAATAGTGCCCTATCTAGTGATTGACTTAATATATATGAATAGAAAAAAGAAGAAGATTTTACAAATAGTAGCTTTGATATTATTAGCCCTATGGGGATATTCTGGATATCTTTGTCCCATTTAAGATCAGTATAACTGTGCAATGATATAGGAAACCAGGAAAACTATATCTGCTGATCTTTACAATTATTACTTAAGAAGACAGTTTAATAATGGAGAACTTCCTAGATTCAGCTGTTCATTGAGGACTTCATATTGTGGGTCTGTTAAGTGTCTTCTAATTTCTAATTCTTCGAGGAAGTCCAGTTCTTGCTTCTTATCACAAACATGTAGTATTTCTGGTTCTGTGTTAGGTGTTACTGAATGTTTAGTGTCAAGTAGGTGTTTTGCATAATGTGATTTATCTGGTTGTTTTAATATGTATGCTCGTAAGTGTTCATTGTACCTAATTTCAAAATTACGACTGGTTTGACCAAGATAGACAGCATTACAATCCGGACATTTAAGTTTGTATATCCCATTAATGGGGCACTATTTGGACTAGCCAAATATATATCAAGTATACATCATGTCAAAAGTAACTTCTGTCATTCTGACGATGATATTTATATCGAAACAATTGTCAATTTACTTGCAATTTACAAATTTTTACAAATATATTGTGGAGTCAATCAGAAACAGTTAGTTTCATTTAAAACCATATGATGAGTAGATTCCACGAAGTGAGGGTTTATACAGTTAACTCAAATTTCGTTGATTCCGACCACAGAACTACTATTTAGATCTGTAGCTTTAACCAAAACGAACATAAATAATATGACACACGTCTACTGTCAACCATAGATAAAAATGCTGCCAACAAGTTGGAGATTTAGGGCAGCCAACTTTAATTAAACATTCAATAGTGGGTACCTATTATTTCATGAATAAGCATAAATATATAAATCGTATTATTAATTATGGTGCCAGCTTGTCCCAGATCAATTAAAAATCCCCAAATTCAGTTGAACTAATTGATATAAACAAATGATAGCAGTGCATGTATCTTATCCACTTGTTATATATTGAATAAAACTTGGTTTTAATTGCAGTGTCTCTAAAATTAGTTGACCTTAAGACATGTTTTTTTTTTTTCAAATCCACTCCATATTTCTCAACTTTGTTTATCGACATTCTCTAGAGAATGTTCAGTTACATAAGTTCCAAAAACCAAAGTACAGTATTACGAATTGTGAAATATACACAGTGCACTTTACGCATTGGCATATCAAATTTATTTTACAGAAGAGTGAAAAACAACTACTCTCGGGCTATATGCCCCGACGAATATTGAATTACATCGCTGAGCGGGATTCCATTATCCCATTCGGTTTGACATTAGACCAGTTTCCAAAGTTTTAAGATGGAATGAGCGGAAAGAGTTCTACACACTGGATTTCTGAATCTTTGAGAATTATTCTCTCGACGTTTCGTCTCATTACTTAGAATCATAATCAAGAGTTAGGAAGGACAAGGTTCAGCGATTTCATGCTACACAGAAACAACTGAGTCTCACTCAAGCTTCCATATGAATTTGAGGCTGTTTTTATGCCCTCCCTAGGTCTGTTACGCCAGTGGCTTTACACCATAAAAAAGTTTCTGTATCTCAAAGAGTTTTAATTTGATTTCTCAAGGTCTAAAACTATCTAATTAATGATAATTGATTTGGAAACCATTCGAAATTTGCGAAAAAAACGAAAACCACGTATTTCGACATTATATTTTTACATTGCAAATATATATTATTGAATTAAAAAATGTACCAGATATAAACATCATCTTCAAGCGTGATACTTTTTTTAATCTGAGGCTAAAGGTGTCTAGCAAGGATTCAGATTATCTCAATTAATTGCTAAGTGTTGAAAAGTCTTGGGCAAATGTTTCGGTAATCGTAGTTCAAGGAGGAATGGATCAGATGCTTTGATACGTTGGTTTAGTTGAAAAATGTTACACAAGATGTACAAGAAGGATTTAAGATTGGTAGTCAATTAGAAAATTATATTTTATGATTGTTTCATTCATTTGGGTGGTGCTCAACAGCCCAACCATCTGAACTGAATTTTGTACAATATGTAGCAGATGCTTCCTTAGAGTACAATGTTCAGTCGCCAGGTCGTTAACTGTCCAGTGTATTGCAATTTCATACCCTAAGCTACGGGAGACGTCTACAATGCCCTTGTGCCCCGTGACCCACTTAAGTATAGCCCTATTGTGGAGTAAGTCAGTCCCAGATCAGTCCAACCTTTTCTGATACCCAGTTCATCCACCATCATTTTATTAGTTTAACATAATCCAAAATCATTACTATTTGTATGTATCGAAGTTAAGTATATACCGGTAGCTTATAAGTGGGTCCCTACTATCCACGATTTTTTTATTCGAGATTGATTATAAATACTTCTTTAAACTTAACTACACCAGCTATCAAATGAATCGGCTCCCATAAATTTGACGCACAATTCATCACTTGTTACATTTGGACGTCAGTTGATACAATTAACAAAATCACCAAAATCAAATGGGTATTCTAGGTCCAATCCAGAGACAAGCCCTCCTTGGTATTACTGGGGCAATGAACAGCACAAAGACGGCTTCAATGGAAGCCCTAGTTGGTCTTTCTCCTTTGGAACTTTTTGTAAGGGCGGAGGCAGTGATGGTAATTCTTAGGCTGAAATCGGGAGACTAATGGTCCCAGAACAATGTTCGAGAAGGACACACTGATATAACTGGGACAATACTAGATGAACACATATTTTACATGAGTTTTGATAGCATGACACCGGAGAACATATTCACTGAACGAGTGAATATCATCATCCCATCCAGGGAACAGATGATGCATCCAGGTAATTCTGGAGAAATCATCTGGTTCACCGATGGATCCAAAACAAACCATGGCACTGGGGCTGGTATAAGTGGAACTAGAAAGAAACATACATTTTTGAAATTATCACAATAAAAATATTTGTGTATTCACTAACCGCGTTGTAAAATTGTTTTCACTTCCTGAGATACAGGTGATTTGTTCAAAACCTCTAAAATTAATTCCTTTCAACTGGAAAGGTTTTAATTTTAGGACAACGTACTTGAAATCAAATTTTTGTATTCTTTTAATGTTTGTAAACTACCGTTACCTTTTTTTATATCACTTATAAGTCTCTGAGATATCATGGTCAACTTCATGTTTTTAAATACGGACCAAGATTTTTTCATATTAATTTTTGAGTACATAATATTACCTATTACCTCAAATACAATTATGTACGTTTCGACACAAATTATACATTATCTGGAAATTTTAAAATATTCTTAGTGTGTAGTCTTTATCATTGTCACTATCGTCTATTTCAATTTCACTACCGCTACCGCTTTGGCCACTTAAATGTTTAGTAAATTTTAACAAAGTTTGGCGTGTTCTTATCATTTTCAAATATTCTCAAATAAAATAACTAGCCGGACGATAAGATACAAATCATAGGAAGGAAACAATAGTAAGAAACTCCCTATATTTTTTAGAATAAAACTTCCGGTGAAAACATGTGGTATCGGACACTTGCTACAATGAGCTTCGCCGGCCGGCATGCGCCAAAGGATTAGTACCTAAATAATAAATAAATGTTTATTTCTAATGAAAATTTACATAAATGCAATGGTTTATTGCCATGTTTCTCCAAGTGAGAAAATAGTAGGTACGAACTTTTGAAAATGTGTCGAATTTTTGTAGATATAAAAGTTGAGAATTTTCGTATCTTTGTTTTTAAAGAATATTGTTATGTACCTATAATTTATCGGAAATTGCTTAAAATACGTCAAACAGCAATCGATTGATTAACAAGTTTTTTGCAATTTATAAATATTATTGTGTTGAGGTCAATAGCTTTGTCCATATCTCAATTTGTCTAAATATACTTCTATTGACGTTTTTCAAATAGATAATAATTTTAGAAAGTATATTATTTGGCGACAAAGATACCCAGACAAACATCAGATACCTGAATCGAACCGTGGCGGGATCTATACTTTGCTGTTCCATCATCTTCTAGACAAAGACGGATGTTCCAAAAGTCTTGAAACTCTTCTGTTTGTCTCAATATCTATTTAGTGTCTGCAGAACAGACTAATCTGATTCGATAATATAAAACCTGAGACACGTTAGTGAGTCTAGCCATGCTCAAAAAGTCTAACCTAACATCTCAAACGTCACCTATCAACTGTCAATTGTCAGTATTTATATAATTGTTAATGTCAATTGAATTGATGTGAGTACTTCCAAGTATTTTGTTAGGAAAATGTTAATATTGCATAAGATAGTGAAAATATTCATCCAGACCTCCACTACACTGTTGTCAAATAACTTTTAACCTCTTTCTTCTCTATTTTTTGTAAAATTTTGATCTCTTCACCTCAATCTTGTAAAATTTCCTTTCCAAGTTCACGAAAGTTCATGAAAATTGTAACAAAATATTATATAATTAATTAGGTGAAGATTACATGTTAACATAAACAAGAAAAATGCTATCTTCGTCTAAATTAAGCTCAATTTTAAACAGATTACAGTTAATCGGTTGACGTTGAGTACTTCTCAACCACTAACGTACCACGTGACAGTATGTATCTTTTGCACTCATTCTTATCCTACCGACATTTACAAATAAATATTAAGACCCAGCTTGATAAATTGCAAGAGTGTACTTTTAACATCTACGCATGCGCTTCAAGATCTAACAACTACCATGCATCTCTGGTCTGATGGCCAAAGATCAGACAAACCTCTGCGTTGCTAAAACTAAGCAATGTCCAAAGACTTGCATGCATTGTTATTACAGGGGCAATGATGACTACTCCTACAGCGGCGCTGGATACAATGCTAGACCTTCCTCCGCTACATTGTGTCATAATGTGCAAAGCAAGGGCAGCTCTAACCCGACTGGAAAAAGCATCAGACCATGACGTGGCACATGGGAGAGGACACACAGAAATAATGCATGTGGATGACGACATCTTTAAAATGCCAACAGACCACCATAATATATATCTTTCGCAAGAACTTCGAGATTGTCATCAAATATCGAAAGGAGCTTGAGGAAGAGAACGCACCACCACTCAGTAGAGCGAATGAACTGATCTGGTACACAGACGGGTCAAAGAATGAACTCGGTACCGGAACGGGCATATACAGCAAGTCGAGCAAATATAAAGGAATCGTCTCGCTTGGTAAATACGCCTCGGTATTTCAAGCAGAGGTCTATGCAATACTTGCATGTGCAAGGGGAAATAACATGAGAGCCTACAACAACAGGCAGGATCTACAGTGACAGTGAAGCTGCCCTTAAAACACTTCAGAGCTCTAAGGTAACATCTCGGCTGGTATGGGAATGCGGCGAAGAACTTAGAAGACTGGCGACTCGGAACAGTGTAATACTGGAGTGGGTCCCAGGTCACAAACTAATCGCTGGCAAGAGCAGGATCGTTAACCCTGATGAACAAACCCGAACCAGCTGTGGGCATTCCCAGATGCTCAACTAGGTAATGGTTAAGAGAGTGGGTAAAAGAACAACACAATAAGCACTGGAAAAATACACCAGGGCAAATACATGGGAAGAAATGCATAAAAGAACCATCAGAAAAAGTAGCGAAAGAACTGCTCTCAATGAGCAGGAAGAAACTACGCACCATAACGGGGCTACTTACGGGACACTTTCCCAAAAAGGAGCACCTGAACAAAATAGGGCTGTATAACGGAGACCTTACATGCAGAAGATGCAAAAAGGACACCGAAATAGCTCTGCATATACTATGCAACTGTGAGACGCTGGACCACAGGAGGCACAAACTGTATGGTAGACCCAAAATGACTCCAGAAGACTTCTACAACCAACCAGCAAAGAACCTGTATGAGCTAATACAGGGGACGGATTGGCTGAATAGGCTGTAGTTAGAACACTAGGAGTATCCACAATAAGCCCAGGAGGCTGAGGTGATGCCGGTGAAGGGGCGGCTCCTTTAATAAAAAACAACCACCATTCCAAAAAGTTCAAGTTTGATATTGTTAAATTTTTCAATTCTAAGTGTAAGCAGAATCCAACTATAGACATATAAAGATAATTATTTTTTCAAAGATAAAGAAAATATATTCCATACAAATCAATCATTTTAGACTGATTATTGTCTCGTTAGGAAACGAAACGTCAATTTAAACCCTAATATCAACGGAGACTGACTTATCCAAATCGACTGCAGCCCCCGTACCATTCAGTGCTGTCTCGCTTAAAAATTGTTTCACACATTATATTGAATGATATATTTTCTCTCTATACATAATCCAAAGAAAACGGTAGGCATTTTCCGTGCACGACAATCCCGTCGGGATAATAGTTTGTTACAAAAAAAATTATACCGATTTTAATCTTATTATTGGTATCATTCATCAGAAATGATTGGAGAGAGAGATAAACTTTATCATCATGAAGAATTTTTACAATATATAAAATATAAAATACAATATATAAAATCCACGATATCTAGTCATCGGAAAATAAAAATATAGTCCATGAGCATGAGCATGCTCGTGTAGTAGTCCGGGAAATAGTGAAAATCGCGGAAAATCCGATCGGCATTCGTGTTTATTTACTTATTTCAATAACCATAAACAATACCGAAAAAAGTTTCAATAAAATGTTGTAGAGCGTAAAATTTTAAATCGACAAAATGCATTTAGTATTTCATATTTTTCCTACCTTCGCGTCCTTTTCGCGCTTCAAAAGTAACGCAGCCTGCGTAAAGACTAGTGGCGCCTCATCTGGTAGTTCTGTAAGTTCATGTATGTATGTATTTATTTTAGGGTGACATTCACTGAGACCTAAAAGATCTATTGTGCCCCCTTACTTCTACTTAATTTCTGAGGAGAGTCTCAGAAACTAGTAGCTCCTTTAGTCCTATTTCCCGGAGGGAGGTGCATCTTCCTTTTCTATCCAGTAACCTCCCAGGTTTCTTCTACCATGCCACAAAATCTACATTCTTCTTCCTCCACTATTTTGAGCTTTTTCAGGTGCCCATTCAGGCCACAATGTCCCGTTAGGATCCCTGTTAAAACTCTGAGCGCAGTTTTATTTTGACTTATGCATTCATTTGATCTCAACAGGTTGTAGTTACTCAGAAGAATCTTTGATTGTATAAGCCCTACCAGATCTTTCCAATGGTAAGATCTTCTCTTTTTCTCGGCTTTACCCATTTCTTTCAATATTACATTGGAGCTGATTCCGAAAAAAGGTTCAGTCCCCCTCTGATATTTTTGAAGACAATATAAATAAGATAAATGTAATAGTTGTATAATTTTTTGTGAAAAGGTATTTAAGTCCCCCTCTTTGCTAGTTCATCTGCTATTTCATTTCCTTCTATTCCAGTGTGTCCTGGAATCCATATTGTGAGTTCATGCGTGACATTGACTCTAGAATGAATTTTGAAACACACATGAGGAAAACAAAGGAAAACGGCAAGATACACCTCTCAGAATGTTAATGCTCAACATACGAGGACCAGGATCTAGCAGAAAGAAGTTATAACATGCACCATGCTATACGCATCTCCTTTATGGTGTACAACACAAAAACATGATCAACAGTGTACAAAGAAATATTTTACCAAGGATTGCTTCCGCCTACAGAAAAGTATCTGTTATGGCCATACAGGTTAGGAGTATCCCTCTGCATAACCTCGCCTATGAGTGATAAAGATAATACAATCCATTCAAGTGAAAATCATCAAGATCCAGTAAGACGAATGAAAGAAAGAGAAAAATCGATTGTACTATTTCAAGCTGAGTGGGAAAATGAAGTCTTCAAAGCTTCATGGACCAGAAGACTTTTCTCTAACATGGGGGATTGGATGAAATGCAAATTCTTCATAACCTAATTTCTGTCCGGTCATGGGTCCCACAACTGTTTACAACTTTATTTGGCTTTTACTATATAGTATACAGATCACGTAATTTCTTATGGAACCTTCCTGGATTACACAAGTACGACAAGGAAAATATGAGAAAAACAGCTTGAAAGAGAGAGAAAGTATAACTGTACGCGCGTATCGAAGGCGTGTACCCAGGTCTAGGGGATGGCCGAATGTTGATTGTCCTTTACAGAGAGAAAGAGAATTCACTAGTAGGTGGTATTCAGAACGGACAATAAACATTCGGCCATCCCCTAGACCTGGGTACACGCCTCCGATGCGCGCGCACAGTTACACTTTATCTCTCTTTCAAGTTCTGAATACCACCTAATAGTGAATTCTCTTTCTCTCTGTAAAGGACAATCAACATTCGGCCATCCCCTAGACCTAGGTACACGCCTTCGATACGCGCGTACAGTTATATTTTCTCTCTCTTTCGAGCTGTTTTTCTCATATTTTCCTTGTCGTACTTGTGTAATCCAGAAAGGTTCCATAAGAAATTACGCGATCTGTATATTTATAATTAGTCAGACTATTTTCTGTATTTCTATTATGTTAAAATGTTTTTCACTCTTTATTAATTTTGGAATACACTACAATGGACTTATTCTCATGAATTAAAATCGATATAGAGTTGTTTTTATTGAATATTCTTCTTCGAAAGCGGAAGAAAAACTTGATAAATGATCCTACTATAAGTATTGTAGCGTAAATTTGAAAATATTCAGTTCCGAATAAACTGTATCGAGGTGTTCATTGGAAAGGTGTTAGAAAAAAACGTGTGCTTTGTTTAAATTATAATAAATAGTGACACTGAACTAAACTCCCTAAAAATCAGGTTCAAACTAACTTTTGTTTAAGGTTTAATTGACAGGTATATACTTAATTCGGTTATGACAGCGCGCACATAGAGACATCTATGTTTCAGTTTCAGTAATTTCCTCTAATTTAATCTAGTTTTTATATTGTGATGTCTTTTGGCATTACATAAAACCAAGAATTAAATTAATTAAAATTGTTTATTATTAAATACTTCAATGTAATTATGTCTATTTTAAAAACAATGCAATTATTCATTGTTTTATAGTTGTCGAATAGTAAATAGACACGTAAGGTCATGGACGTGAGAGATCACGTAAAAGGATATTCGACCTAGGGAAGTCTGTATACAGGGTGGTCCGTAAGTAATGGTCCAGAGTGGAATGGAAGATTCTAGGCATAAAAATATAACAATCTGACGCAACTTCCTTTTATAAAATATTGATGATAAGATACAGGGTGGCAAAGTTGAAATGTCAAAAATGTTTTTTCTCAGTAAATTGGAAGATTTTGGATATACAAACGTAAAAATTTGAAGATAGGGGTTCTAGGGCCTGAGAAATCATAATATGTTATCCATTTCGATGTATTTTCTAGAGGGCGCCACAAAAGCTATGTTGTTGGTGTAACTGCGCGATTAACTTATTTTCTCTATTTACTGGTAAATATCAAAACTACTTAATTTTTGCGACAAAAAGGTATACCTATTATTAGTCTCCAAAGTTACAACACAATATCATTTTTATATCTCATTTCTTACAAAAGTTATGAGAGGGGTGCACAATTTACGACCGCATTGTATATTTAGATTGATATATATGCAAATCCAGATCTATTTTGAACCTTATTAACTTTGGATCTTAAAAGAAAACGTTTTGTTACATCATGTTTTCGTTTGATTTATCATGTGATAGCACGCATTCCTATATTTTCGGTAGAATTACGAGCACGCGTTTATGATCCTTCAAGATTTTAATACCAAACAATAATAATAGCTATCGAAAATTCCATTTTTGTAAGGAGGGCTTCCTTCTTGAGCTGAGGCATTGTATCTTCCCAACCTTCCATTTAAACCTTATTATCTTTTGCACTATCGGTTTCTTTTTTATTTACCAACATTGTTACCAAAAATAGATTGTAAATACGGCCCTAGAGCCGTAAGTGAGTTACTTACGGCCTTCGTGCCATTTATAAGTAAAAATTTGGGATTTTTGCAAAAAATTTATTAAAAATAAAAAGAAAAACGTGAAAATAGTACCACAAATCATTATTCTATTTCACTATTAAAATCGTATATATACGAGGCATCTCTGAAACTGGGTCTAAAATTCCGATCTCGTGTTCGCGTGCTAAAACACAAACACTATATCTAGGGGAGTAAAAAGGGTATTTTGTGGGTAAGTGGGGCGTTCGAATGACAGGGGGGAAATGTTGTGGCAACTTCCTGCCGGTTCCCGCGCTCCCGTCTACATCGCCAGCAGCACACCGTCATTTTATAACGACGAGCGACTCTTTAGACCGCGACTAGACTTACGCCGCGACGCGTCTCTTACTCCGCCGCCTCCAGTTGTTGTTGAAATTGGTGAAGGTGAAGGCACGCAGGAAAAAGTGCCCGATATGCCGAGAGTAAGTTTCTAAATTACAGAATTATTTCAGTTTACATTACAGTGGGAAATTGGAATTTTCTTATTTTATTTTGAAGAGCAGTGTAATGCAACTGAGCACTAGGCCAGACGATAGGGGTAACAACTACAAGAAATTAGCAATACAGCTGATTTTTTTTTCATAAGTACCTTAAAGTATGTAGATTAATATAAAAAAAAGTTTACCAGTCTATCGATTCCCCAAATTAGGAAAAAAAATCAGAATTTTTTTTTGCGGAGATAAATAAAAAATACCACCGTGTAGAGAGAGAGTTTTGCAACAAAAAAGGTTCCTTGCATTTCTTCCGTCCGAGCAATGGTTTGTCCGGAAAAAATTCGGTAAACTAAGTATGTGTTCCGCATCCGCGCGACTCTGTTTTCTGAAGCGCAACGGAGTACATTATAAACTATTGTACAGTTATAATGTAGATATAAATAATTGTAATAGGGCGTTTTGAAGAGGAAAGTGTCGGCCTTAAGATGGCATTTTTTTGTCATAGCACATAATCATTTTTAGCAAATTACCCATATATAATATAAATATTATATTCTAATCAAAAACCAAGTATCTCAATAAAAAAGTATATTATATAATAAGGTGGCATTGAAACAATTTTTCGAAGGATGGAAACTGTTATTTAGGAGGTCTGTTCCATGAATAAAATTTACGGATAATTATTTTTTCCTAATTACGAAATACGGCACTTTTCATTATTTTGTGAATTTTAGGAATCTTGAATTTACAAGAAAATACATATATTAAATACTGTTGTAACTTTGATAAAACTGGAGTAATTTCAATGGGGTTTGCGTAGAAATGTTGGGGAAACTTTCAAGATCAAGAATATAAAATTACAAAATTAATTAATTTACATACATTTTTGGATTCAATGATTTTTTGTATTATATGCGAAAATAGCAATTTTTATAGATTCTGGTAGGAATCTTCTTTATTTTTTTAAAATAAAATTTGATACCCCTGTAGTATAAAGATTAATAGTCAACGAACAAAATGTATATAGTGAAAAGGTATAATAGATTATTATTTACAACCTTAACTCTAACCAAAGATCGAGAAAAAATTCTGATTGAATATTTATATTTTTTTCCGCCGTGCAGCAGAGTCGCGCGGATGCGGAATACGTACTTAGTTTACTGAATTTTTTACGGACAAACCATTAATCGGACGAGAGAAATGCAAGAGACCTTTTTTATTGCAAAACACTTTCCCCACACGGTGGTATTTTTTATTTTTCTCCCTCCCAGCGTGAATTATTGAAAAAAATTTTTTTTTAATTTGGGAAATCGATAGACTGGTACACTTTTCTTTATATTAATCTACATAAAAAATCAGCCGTATTGCTGATTAGTTGTACTTTTGGTCTAAAATGACCTATACCGACTGGTCTACACCCCTTATGTCATTATTAATTCACACTTTGTGGGGTGAGTCACTAGAAAACTAAGGGTGATCTAATTGTGAGTAGCGGTCACTTTAAATTAAGGTAAAAGTATTTTTCTATTCGACTCATTAAAAAAACATGTTGTGAGTTAATTTGTGTTTTGAATATGAGGAATCCACCGGTGCATTTTTTTTTAAATTTGGCCTTAAAATAGGTATTAGGAATTTTTTTTGAAAAACTACCATCAACTTAAAAAATTCTACAGATCACAAATACGTCCCACGACGATCAAGAAAAGTAGTATATCAGAATTGGGCCGTAGTAGATAATTATAATTTTGGGTGTGTGAATTAGAGCAATAGTTGCATCTTTTCTTGTTATTGTGTTACCCAATGAAGTATATGTTTTTGGTCACGTGACGTCGCATTCAAAAATATTAATGTGCCTTTCTGTGTTCCTCCTGATGAAACAATTCCAACTAACTAGCACACTTGATTAATTCAAGAGATACAGGTACTTAAAGGAGTTAAAAAATTCATAATTGAGTCCCCTGTAATTTTCGGCAATCTTACATTCGTACGTAATGATTAAGACAAACCAATATTGTATTATTGGCACTTTTGTCATTATCATGGCAAACTTGACAATAGGCAGTCTTTTTTTATAAGATTTGCTATGCTACTTTTTAATCGATATTTAATAGGTAAACAAGGTTTTCTCCGATTGGCAGCAAATATCAATTTTGCTGACACATATCAATCAGCAAAGTGGGTACTTTTCTGCCTAGGCAGCAAAGTGATTATACTCAATTGGAATAAAACATTTGACGTAAACATTTATTAGCAATTATTACATAACACTTTTAACAAGAATTTAAAAACATATGTTCAGTTGTTATTAACATTGATGGTAGAATTAGTTTAAATTACTACAATTTTGAACGAATAGGCCACCCTTTCTTTCCTCAGATAATTTGCAAATACAATATCCTCCTATATCATTATGAACAATCGGAGAAAAAATTATATGTTCAACTCGGCAGTCAATCTACTACTTTGCTGCCTAGTTAAGCAAATAACTATTTTGTGAAAAAACACAGTTTTATGTAATTTTACTCCATGATATACAGGTCGTTCCCTTATTAACTTTCAAGTATTATTAAAAATTATAATATTGGTTTGTCTTGATCATTACGTACGAATATAAGATTGCCGAAAATTACAGGGGACTCAATTATGAATTTTTAAACTTCTTCAAGTACCTGTATCTCTTGAATTAATCACTTTAGATCCCAAGTGTGCTAGTTGGTTGGAATTGTTTTATCGGAAGGAACACAGAGAAGCACAAATATACCAATATACCAATACACCCAATATTATAATTATTTACTACTGCCCAAGTCTGATATATTATCTTAAACGTCGTGGGACACCCTGTATTTTATGATCAAGCTCAAATTTTAGCAGGACTCTCTTAAAGGACCATTTTACTAGAAAAACAATTCAACAATACTATATCCAAAAAGATTTTCAGTTTACGAGTAGGTAGTCAAAGTGAGGGTAGCAAAAGAACTAGACTTTAAAGCGCTCTTCAGGTCTTTTCGTTGAACGGATTGAGAACTTGAGGCTTAAAATATAATAATAAAGTTTATTTTCGTTTTTTTATTTCAGCCAACGGTTAAGAAGCCTGAGACGCCTAAAATGGAAGGCAGAAGGCCACCATCTGCACTTTACCGGCCGAAATCTAGAACAGACGTAAGTATATCTTCTTCTTTTTGTGAAAAATATGTGCTAAATCAAATTGAAACGTTTTTGGGGATGCAAAACGAATAAGAACAGGGTTAGACAGAGATGCCTAAACATCATCTCATAGGATTGATTGCCAAATTTGATGATCAGCTAAATCCATGTCCACCACCAAGGTAGGGGCAGCTATGGCATTTTGTACCAGGCTCTTAAATTCCTCTTGAAGCGTTGGTAATGTTTTGGGTACGGGACCGGAAGTAGGAAACCATATTTAATGTAGGGAGACCAACACCCCCAAATGTTTGTAGAGGGGCTAAATAGTGAAATAAGTCAAGTATGTGTTTGTTCTTAGTCCTAATTATGATTGAGAGTGACTGAATTTCCTAAGTTAGTAAGTTTTTCTGATCTATTTTTTTTTTCATTTCTTTAGTCGAGTAGTGCTAGTGGAGGCAAAATGGATAGTGGTCGGTTGCGTGGGGATGGCGGCGGAGGAAGTAGCGACGAAGACATAATGTCGAAGGATCTTAGACAACGTCTTCAAGACGAAGCATCTTTGTACAGAAAACGTTTGGACACTTATAAGCAAGCTCAACAGAATCAAGCTGCACTCGTCAGTAGATTGCAAGCAAAGGTAAAATATGAATTCATGTGTTCTACTATAGTCAAAAGCGCTCTTATCGTGCGGGTTCAAAGGTCACTAACCATATTGTATCAAATCAGAAGACACAGAAGTTACCAAAATGTGAGATTACAAATATACCCGGAGAAAATAAATGATGGTTGATGTTTCCTGAACACTGGTTGACGAATTTCCGCTTTTTCATTCACTCCCGAAATAATCTATCAGATTAAGTGCCATTTTTGTTAGCAAAATACCGGAGAATTGCTTCTTATTATTCATATTGTCACTTTGAATTGTCAAAGTGACATAACTGACATTTAAATAGAAACTTCGCTGGTGAAAGACTTTTTAGAATCGCTGATAACTAAATACATATACCCTTTTTTCTCTCGTCAAAATTGCATAAGTCTGTCTTATTCATCTAAAGGTCATTTTAGATTAGACGATTTCTTTTGCAATATTTATTTCAATTTTTGGAACAATTCAAATTGTTGAGTCTAAAATTGTAAATTGTATTAAAAATTGTCTGCCCTGTCAAATTGTAAAAAAAATATTACAGGTTCTATTTTCTCAACAATTTGATTTCTATGTTCTATGAAAATGTCGAATGAATGTCATTAATCTTGATAATTTGTGGTTAAGTCACAGATTATGAAGAGAACAGATACGAAAGCTTGACAGAGAACAGTAAAAAGAGAGAGAGATGGGTGGACATACCCATTTAAATGCCCATCGTCTTATGTCGACTCCGTTCGGGCTGTTTCGCGAAATTTGTCAACAGGGTTGTCAATTTGCATAATATTTCCTTCAATTTACGATCATAGGACAAATATTTTATAGGCATTTTTTTAAGTGTGATAGTTATACAGATACAAATATTCGATAATTACTTGTTTTAAATCAATTTTATTAACATTAAAAGAATTATACAATTAAAAAGATTATAATGTATAAAAATTATACCATAAATATATACTTTTTTCACAAACCACCTCCTTGGCAAACATGCACAATAATGTTGACGGCTAACCTAACCTAACATAATCAAAACGTCAAAATATGCTCAAAATCACTTCTTGTAATCTGTGCTTAAAATTCATAACGCCATTTTTGTTTGCTTCATTTTTTGAAGGTGTTCAATCGGCGATATTAATTGTGTTATTTGTCTAACCGATTGTGCGTTGTGGTAATATTAACTATAAAAATATAGTGGTATAGATTATTCTTATAAAATGAATAAACATCACGGCGGACTGTATTGTTCATATAGAGACTGTTCAAATAAATTTTATTCGGAAAGAAAAATAAAGTTCTTTCGATTTCCAACGGATGAGAGTATTTAATTTAATATCCCGGCCTATGATAAAAGAAATTTTGAAAGTTTTTGATATTAACTTTGTTGCTACAAATTATTATCAAAATTCTCCCTTGCATAGGTGTATATTGTATTCCCTTTGATAATAAATAAATTAAGAATTATTTGTACTTTGAAATTTGGTTGATTTTTGTAATTATTTGTGTTATCTAAAAATGTATTTATTAATTAATCTCCCAAGAGTAATGACTATTAATTATAAAAAATCATAGGAATGTACATAATATGGGTATTGATTAAATACATAAATATACATATATTCGAGTATGATTATTGTTTTAATTCATGGCGCAGTTTTAAATATTCAGTGGAAACTAGATCCGGCACTAGAAATTGTTATTGTCCCCGGGTCAACAGTGCAATTTGGTAAGAAATTCAGAAAATATTTTAAACTGGCAACATCGCGGCCATACCGAGTAAAGGTCCAAGGTCATTGACGACGGAGCTGAAAATCGTTTGATGTTTTACCGGGATTCGTATCTGTTCTCTTTATAATCTGTGGTTAAATATTAAAGTGGTTGAAAAATATGTCGTGAATATGTCTTGGAATAAATTAGAGATTGAAATGTTAATTTTGAGAAAATCTCAAAACATGCTTGTTTGTAGAATGTAAAACACAAAGATTACCATAACAAATACTTAAGAAGCTTAGCCGTAGAATCTGTAAAGGCAAAGTTAGGCATCATTAGACCGTTTTATTAACCACTTATTCTGCCAAATTTTGCGACGTCTCCTTCTCCTCCACATTCGAAAAGGTTTGAGCGCGACCGAAAATTTGTTACTTGAGGCTTCAATACAAAATTCATTATTTTTTTAATTTCTTGGGAAATTAAATCACAATATTTTTAAATTCTTTATTTCAACGTTTCGGTAGCGAATGAAGAACAATCTTCAAAAAACTTCATATATCAAATATCATGTGAATGCGACAAATTTTATTTAGGTGAAACATCTAGACCATTGAAAGTACGAATAAACGAACACAAAAAATATATCAAAGATAGGGAATTCTTTAAGTCAGCTATTTGCAAACATGCTTGGGAAGAGGGTCATCAAATTCAATGGGATTCATCAAAAATAATATTAAAAGAACCCAATAATAAAAGACGGAAAATCAAAGAAAGTGCTTTAATACAACTAAATGCAGATAAATGTGTAGCTAGTATTTCAGCCGAATGTAGTCAAATTTGGTTACCAATGTTAGAAAGAGAAATTTCCAATAATCAATTACCTGCGTTATCAGGATAGCATCATAAGTTTTTATCCAGGTTTTCTTATGATTTATAATTTGAATAGTTGTTAATCGATACACATTTCAATACACAAAATCACAAAACTGAGTATACATATTTCAAAAACTTAAATATTCATACACAAAAAAACTATCAAGAAACGCGTTTTATTAACAACATTTCCAATATAAGCGAAAAAAACGCGCTATCCCAATAAAAACCGTTCCTGGAACGTGCACTTCACTGGATCCATTTCTAGTAGACTATCATATCGTTGGAATGTCTGTCATAAAATGAAATATTTCATTTCACATTTTGCCACAGATATGATCTACTATGAATGGACCTTAATAAAAATTTGATAACAAAATTTTGCAGTCTTAAACTTCAAAATAATTTTTGATTGTCTAGTTGTCAAATTTTTTCTGTTGTGTCAGTTAGGGATAAAAATTAATTTCTACTTATTTTTTCTTGACAACGGTAGCTGGAACGCTACCGAAACGTTGAAATAAAGAATTTAAAAATATTGTGGTTTAATTTCCCAAGAAATTAAAAAAAGAATGAATAATATACCACAAGGAACATACAGAAGATATTCAATACAAAATTGTTCAAATTTTACAATTAATTATACATTCAACTGATTTTTCTATTTATTTTTATATTGTTGATAATAAATACATCAATCAGCCACAGTCTAAGCATCAGTTATCATTAAACCGAGTTTAAGTGTTTGATACAACTCGCCCTTAATATAGATACTATCATCATCAAATCAAATCACTGCGCAGAATATTGAACTGAATATTGTTCTATAAATTGCAATAGTCTAAAATAGCTCAAAACAGTTGGCCAATATTTCACACAAGAAATCCATTCCAAAAATTGAACTAAATATTGTACAAGAAATTGTCTAATGTAAAATGACCTTCACGGATACTATTTGGAAGTTATGATTAAACTCAATAAAATAAAACAAAAACGGTGAGTATGTCTTTGTTGAATCGTATGACCCGCATGATAAAACTGCATTTGCCTAAATAGCTAAGTGCCTACGAGACAAAAAATGGCCAGATACTTCCCCTTCTGAGTAAAAGCAAATCCTTTTGAACATGCACAGAAAAAGTCAAAATATAGAGATTAAAGAACAGACCCACCTCGAAATCTTGTGCAGGCACCCCCACCACCTTCTCAAAGGGGTGACACGCGCGGCTTCATATTTTATTTTTTTTCTCTAAAACGGTAAGACATAGAAACTTCTAGTTTTCGCCATTCGAAAGGTGATTAAATTCTACATTTCCCGGTTATTTTTCTATTTTTTAATAATGATTCATTTTTTCGTTATTCAGAAAAATGTGGTAGCAGACTGTTTTGCTAAGAAAGTTTTTCGGGTATTACTCGAAAATGGATCATAATACAAATATTTTATAAGAATACAAAATTGAAGATCACACAATTTCCTATCGATCGGTATATGATAAGTTAGGATTGTTTTTTATTTATCGCATCCAGTAGCGTCCGAACGTTAGGGTTTCGGACAAATTGTAGTGCAGCGCCTTAGACGTTAATTTTGTTTTTTCAAAAACGGTAAGACATAGAAACATCTGGTTTGCGCCATTAGAAAAGTGATTAAATTTTACATTTCCCAGTGGGGGTGCATGCACAAGATTTCGAGGTGGGTCTGTTCTTAAATCTCTATATTTTGACTTTTTCTATGCATGCTCAAAAGGATTTGCTTTTACTCAGAAGGGGAAGTATCAACCATCGTAGGCCCTTAGCTAATAGTACTATCTGAGGTTCTTCCATTTTCCTTTCGAGTTTTTTTAGGTGTCAATTAATGCACAAAATAAGTCAATAAATCAATGACTTTTGATTGTCGAGTTGCGAGGTTTTTAATATCAAATTGTTAATTTACTTATCACTATGTTATGTCAATATTCAACCAATAATTATTTGATGAATGTAAATATAATAATCGCATTTTTTTTTCTAATTAAGTACATTTTCAATATTCTACATCAAACTGGATTTTATAAAGTCAACAGTCAACAAACAAATATTTGCCAGTTGTCGCTTTCAAAGATAAAAATATTTATTAAGGATGTTGAGTTTAATAAGGTTCAATGCCTTTTTAGTGTTTCAATTTTTAGAATCCCAATAAATGTAGGTACAGCAATTTCCTTAATATTTTTTGTTCAAGGTACTACAATATAAGAAAAGATGCGCCGATTTGGAAAATCAAATGACTGAAAATCCAGCCTATACAGATCAACCTTCTTCATTACCTCCACTTTATCCCATACCAACACACATTCCGAGTTCTGCCGTGGAACAAGCTCAGCAACATTTAAGAGAATTGCGAGAAGAAAGAATAAACGATTTGGAGACAGCCTTACAAAGGCTACACGAAGAACGTAGGAAGTAAGTGAGTGCAACATAACGGGTGTCTCATTAAAAAAGATCTCAGAAACTATATCGAGAAAAGAATCTGTATTAAATGGATGTCGTACGACGACATAGATAAAGAAGACCAATTTTGGTTTCTGCGCAAGACAGTTGGCAAACTTCACGTGGCTTTTTCTTGTGTGAAACGGAGTCTACGATAGATAGTTTCTGAGATACAGCGGATTACCTTTCTCAATCAAACACCCGGTACAATAGTGTGGTATTTATAATTCAGAAATGAGACAATTGTAGTGTACCTAAATGTTTTTGCATGCTGAGAAAGGTTAAATTAACTCAGTCATTTCCTTTCTCTGTCATTATTTGAACATGTCCAAATTATTATTCTCATTTTTTTTCTCTTCTTCTTAGAACAGACAGATTATTGCAACTCAACACGTCACTCAGAGAACAGCTTGAAGAATCTCATAGCACAAACGAAGCCTTAACTGTCGACTTACAAAAACTAACCAACGACTGGGAAAACCTTCGAGAAGAGATGCAGCTCAAAGAAGACGAATGGAAAGACGAAGAACAGGCTTTTAATGATTATTACAGCACAGGTAGGCATTTAGATTGTTTGGTGTCTGGTGATATCTGTATCTGTAGAGTAGCGAGGGTGAGTGTAGGCTCACAGCACTTAGGCCACATGTGACCCATTGTACATCCTCCCGAGGAGTTGTCCTCATAGGTCACCGTCCATCCTGTCCTCAGAAAGGTGGACAGGTCACTAGGAGACATCTCCTTTATATCGGAAGGTGTAGGCCAAGACTCACCGGAACACACACTCTCTTATCGACGTTAACTCCGGGACACCCGCCTAAGACAGTTTCATCTTCCTGTTCACACATCCTGGATAGAGGTGTGTCCACTACCCCATAGTATGGAGGTGTTTCCTTAGTTGACAGTGGCTAGTCAGAAATCCTAGTTAAACGTAGGTTTTTCCTGGCCATTGTCAAATATTTCTTCGGCGCCAGCTTCCCAGGGTCGCCTAGGGTGATCCTGGCAAGACTGCATCCTTTGATTCCATCCCATCTCTTAAGGGATTAAGCATTGGTGTAACGTTTGGCTAGTTCCGCAATTGTCGAAGTCGTTAGGCCGTCCTACAATTGTTAGACCAGCCGCTTCCCTGGCTAAAGAATCGGCAATACAATTACCTTTACTCCTGTCGTGCCCTTTAACCCACCTCAGGATAATATTGTTATCTGCCGAGGCGTTAGCTAAATCTTGGTGGCACTCTAGTACTAGCCCCGATATAACACGTTGTCTGTTCAAGGCTAATAAGGCTTGTCTACTATCAGTGCAGATTGTTATGTTTTTGTCAGAAATTCCTTTTCTGGTTAGTTCTTTTGCGGCAATTGAGATACCAGCCAGTTTTATTTGAACCACGCTGGTATTGTTTCCCATTCCCCACTTAATCCTTAGGCTTAGTGCTCTGGAGTAAACTCCCAATCCTGAGAAATGAAAGAAGGCTTAGGTTGTGGTGTCTGATGGTACCCTAAGTCGTAGGTTTTTTTGTCCAATTTTTATCTAAAAAAATTGCTTTTATTGATTCTAGAACACAACAGACTTCTTAACCTTTGGAGAGACGTTGTAGGCATCAAAAGATTGTATAACGAAATACAAACAAACACCGAAAGAGACATGACAAAAATCAAATACGACGTTTCTAATATTGGCAAAGAAATGATAATGGCGTGTAGTAGAATGGATACAAATTTGTTCACAGAAAACATATTTGGGGTAAGTTTTAGCGGCTACATCAGTGGTGTTAGGAATTTCATACTACCTTCAATAACTTGGGATACCTTGTATAGTTTGGCAAGTTTATCTGAAGCTACGGGGCGAGGAAACATGGCGCATATCTGTCATAAACGTACAAATGGCGTACGGTACCTATTTTACCAAGTAAAATTGAAAATAAAAAGGTCACTAACAATACCAACGCCACTGGATAAATCAATATCAGTCAATTGACGAAGTGAGAGGAAAGAGCACACGCACGCGCTTGTCAATAAGAAGTCAGCTTCTGATAAAAATCACCAATCATGTAATTCGGAGGGTGTGGTAATTATGGTTGAAGAAGCCCATAACAAATTTGGAAAAGTGTTCATCTTTTAATCTTCATAAATTGAAAAAATATTGTTAATAAAAAAATCCAAGGAAACAAGCTCATTGAAGAATTAACGTTTAATCATTTTGTTGCTATTGTTCCTTCTCTAATTATTATCACTACATATTTAGCACTTTAGCTTTTTCATAGTTAAACGTGGCAAAATCGAATGTTTCCGATTGCATTCCTTAAACGGCTTCAGATAAACTTGCCAAAGTATATAGAGAAGGAAAAACTTATAATGAAGTATCAGTATCTTTTGAAAAGATGTAGCATTGGATGAAGTAATGTCTAACATAATTTCTATGAATATTTTCAACTGTTTTATAGGGAAAGGAAAAACATCAGTTGGAACAAGAAGCTGAAGACCTGAAATCTGAACTACAATCTTTGAAATTACAATTGGAAACTAGAAATAACGATATACTTATCAAAGACGACAGAATCCAACAATTAGATAGAGATTTAAACACGCTAGTAAGAAGAATTCAATTAAAAAATATTTAGAATGAACATTAATAAATTTATTTGTATTTTTAGAAAGACAGATGCGTAGAGGCTGAACACAATTGTAGTCAAGCAATGAAAATGCAAGAAGAAATCGACATCCTTCAAGGAGCACTCAGAGATATCGCCCACGCTTTGATACAAGACGCGGAAAACAAGGATCTGGAATTGCTTCAGCCGCCACATCTACATCTTAGCGCAGGCACTCCGCTACCACAGAAGTAAGTATAGTTTGGTAAACCTAACTGAAGCAAACAACGCCGACAATCAATATCAGTCAATAGTTGAAGTGAGAAAGAAGAGCACACGTATGCAAGTCAGATGGTTGCATAGCATTTGAGTTCTTTCTTCATTCATTCATACGTTTGGGTTGGACAGCCCAGACACTTGAAGTGAATCTTTGTACCATTGCCCATGTTATCTACTAACTCCCATTACTTTTAAGTTCTCACAGAAGCAGAGTATGTGAGTACGTGTTTCATCATAGAGTTCACATTTTCTGCACATATTATGTTCACTAACTTTGCCCATACTGTGCACATGCTTCCTCAGGGTACAGTGTCCAGTCACCAGGCCGGTAACTGTCTTCAAATTTCTCTTACCCAGTTTCAACAGCCTGGACACGAGTTCCTCGTCTAACTTATTCAGTAGACTCTTAGTATGGAGGTGTCCTTGTGTCAGCCTCCTTAACTAGCTAGTTCCCGACTTCCCCTTGTGATTCCACAAAACGGTTCCGGACCTGTGGAAGAGCCTTCTTTAGCTATTTCATTCCCCCTGCAATTCCCTCATGTGCCGGCATCCATATTGTATGTATTTTGGGGTGACATTCACTGAGACCTAAACGATCAGGCTCCCAGAAAGGTATTTCAGTCCCCCTCTTTGCTAGTTCATCTGCTCGTTTGAATTTTTCAGACTATGCCAAACGGCAACAGAATTGGAGGACAACTGTGATGATACGCCTCTGTATGGAGCATTTATATGTCTTACAAGAGCTGTAGTGGGAGGTAACATTGAAAATGAGTTTGTGCGCATGGGGGCGTGCTCGCCATCACATTCGGCGCTTGCAGTAGCACTCTATCTATTTTTATAGTTAACGTAACAATATAGAATGTTTTCGACCGCATACGTTTCATAGCTTCAGATAAATTTGTCAAACTATACATGAAAATTCACTTGGATACTTTGAAAAAATTAATATTGATACATTTCTAGATCACCGAAACGATCGGCTCGCGGTATGACATCTCCGGCAGCTTTTGCCGAAAGTACGATTTCAGCTGTGCAAGCCGCCCTTCACAAATATCAATCATTCATTCATGAACTACAGGTAACCGTACATATCATTTGTAACATTCTAATTTCAATTCATTCTCATTTTCTTTATGTAAATTATACTTATGTCAATATTCCAATAATTTTCTTAAGGTGAAACTCCAATCGAATAAGGAGCAACTTTTGTTAGTTCGAAAACAATACGAGAATTCCGAAAACACAGTGGCAGCTTTAGAGAACCGCCTAAAAGAGGTGGTGGCACAATTAGACGCCAGCCACGGTCAATGTTCTCAACTAGCTCAAGACCGAGACTTGACGCACAAAAATCTCGAAGCCGTCAAATCCGAAAAGAACCAACTAGACCGGAACCGAATAGAATGTAACGCCCTAGTTGAATCCCTCCATCAAGATTACGACAGGCTTCAGAAGTCTAGCAGCAAATTACAAAAAGAAGTGGATACGTTACAAGATGAAAAAATGTTCTTGCAAACCGAGATAGATAGATTGAATCAAGAAGCGGATATAAGAGAGATAAATTTGAGAGGCGAAGAAGATAGATGTAGTAGGATGCGAGAAGAATTGTTAACTGTTAGAGAGGAATTGCATAAGTTGTATTTGACGCATGATATGCTAGAAGCACAAAAATTGGAAGCTGATAATCTTGTTGCTAGCTTGGAGAAAACAAAAGGTAAATTTTTTCACAGATATAAAGTCCAGCGCATCCTTTTATTGGGTATTTATTTTAGGTTATGTATGTATGTATTTTGAGGTGACATTCACTGAGACCAAAAAGATCTATTGTACCCTCTTACTTCTACTCAGTTTCTGAGGAGAGTCTCTGAAACTAGTAGTTCCTTTAGTCCTATTTCCCGGAGGAATTTTAGGATATCTGCAGGCTTCAACTTCTATCCAGTAATCTCCCAGGTGCTGTGCTCTGGGAATCTGAAGTGCTGTTCAGTTGGAAAGTATGTGGATGGAGGTTTCTTCTTCCATGCCGCAAATTCTACATTCTTCTTCCTCCACTATTTTGAGCTTTTTCAGGTGCCCATTCAGGCGACAATGCCCCGTTAGGATCCCTGTTAAAACTCTTAGCGCAGTTTTACTTTGACTTATGTATTTATTTGATCTCAACAGGTTGTAGTCACCCAGAAGAGTCTTTTATTGTATAAGCCCTACTAGATCTTTCCAATGGTCAGATCCTCTCTTTTTCTCAGCTTTACCATTTTCTTAAAATATTACATTAGGGCTGATTTTGCAAAAGGGTTCAGGCCCCCAGAAAGGTATTTCAGTCCCCCTCTTGCTAGTTCATCTGCTATTTCATTTCCTTCTATTCCAGTGTGTCCTGGAATTCATAGTAAGGTATTGTTCTCGCCTAGTTCATTGAGTTTGTCTAGGCATTCCCACACCATTTTGGAACTGATTACACAAGAGCTCAGTGCTTTAATGGCTGCTTGACTATCTGACATTATGATAATCCTTTGTCTTCTGTATCCTTTATCAATATTGAACTGGGCGCACTTTCTTATAGCGTGGATTTCCGCTTGAAAGATACTTGGGGTTTTTCCCAAGCTCTCAGAGTGTTTGGTTCCTGGCCCGAACACTCCTATCCCAGTTCCTTTTTAATGCTTTTGAACCGTCTGTGTACCATTGAATGGCATTCTTCCCAAGTTTGGTAATGGTATTTGGATCCCATTCCTTCTTGTCGCTAAGCTCCGTAACAAATTTCTTTGAAAAGTTATACTTTTTCATCATACCGTCTTGTAGCATGTCCCAGGTTGTCTGATTTCTAAGAAGTGAGGAGGTGGTTTTTTTAATGATTCCTTCTCCACTTAGTCTGTATCTTGTTCTTTCTGCAACACTTTCCACCACCATATGTAGAGGGGTGAGGTTGAGAATCACTTCCATGGCTGCCTTTGGGCATGTTCTCATTGCTCCTGTAATGCATATACAGGCTAGTCTTTGAATTTTGGAGAGGTTTTCTCTCGTCGTCACTAGGCTAGTTCTACTACTCCACGCAATGGCTCCATAAATGATGATTGGTCTCACTATGGCAGTGTACATCAAGCTTAGGATTTTTGGGTTACAGCCCCAGCTTCTTCCTGCCAGATTCCTGCACACCATTAGAGCCATTTTTGCCTTGTATGTAATCTCCTTTTCGTGTTTGTTGCACATTTTAGGTTAGGTTAGGTGTGTGGTGAGTGGGTCTATAAGGCCTTCCACTGCGACTCGCAAGAGTCTATTGTGGCTCACACGTATTCAGTTTTCACCAAACAAATTCAGCTTCTTAACAAAGCCAATTAGTTTATTTGGTGAATGATATTTCAGTTCCGAGGGCGAGTGAGGGAGACCTTGCCAAACACCAGATACCTGAATCGAGCCGCGGCGGGGCAGGCACAAATAATATGCTCTGCTGTTTCTTCATCTTCCTGACAAAGACGGCAAGTCAGATCTTCCGACAGTCCAAGTTTTAGCATATGATGATTCAGATGACAGTGGCCTGTTAACTACGAGTATTAGACAACGTAGGTCATGCCTGCTATAGTCTAACATTTGTCTAGAGACATTCTTCGAAGGATGTATAAAAGCCTTTGAATGAACCAATCCTGGTAAATTATGCCAGAAGTCTAAAGCTCTTCTTACCGTCCAGGTATTTAGTGTTTGTTTGGCAAAACTTATTGCGATGCCAATTGTAGGTTCTGGTCCGATAGAAACACGTGCGGCACCCTCCCTAGCAAGAAAATCTGCCTTCTCGTTTCCTTCCATGCCAGAATGGTCAGGATTCCAGACCAGCAATACTTTATTGAGTTCTCCTATTGAGGAGAGTCCTTTTTGGCAGTGTAAAACCAATTTCGACGTTACACGTTGAGAGCTAAGTGATTTCAAAGCTGCTTGGTTGTCCGAGAAATTTTTTTTGTTCTATTTATGAGATTGGTTTGCTCCAATCTCTCCAGACACAAAACAATGGCGTAAATTTCCGCCTGAAATACAGTTGCATAGGATAGAGAGGTTGAAATTTCTGTCCTAGGTCTGCGCCCGTATACGCCTTCACAAAAGCCTGAAGGTGTTTTTGAGTGGTCTGTGTGTACACTTAATAGTTCATCCTGGTATTTATTTTAGCCGAATATGAAATGCAGCTGGATAAAGTCTTGGGCGAAAGAACGAACGTTCATGATTCTTTAGTAAAGAAAGAAACCATTGCAACAAATCTTGAGCTAGACAAGAAAAAACTTTTAGACGATATAAGAAAGGTAAGTTAAAAAGATAAAATAGAGGGTGTACCAATCTTACGATTGGATATTATAAGAGATATCATTATTTTTTCGTTTTTTAGCTAGAAGAAGATAAAAAAACTTTACAACATCAATGTAATGATCATCAAAGTGATATTCAATCACTTCGAAAGGAACTTTTACAAGCCGAACAACAAAAACTCGATTTAGAATCAGACAAAGTATCTTTATCAGAAAAATGTAAATTTTTGGAAATAGACAAAGAAAAGGTAAACGTTTTTCTACCTCTATTGTTTATGTAGTTCATACCGCCGTAACTTTTTTTTTCTATAGATCGAAATGGAGTTAAATCAAGTGACGAGAGAAAGAAACGAATTGAGCAATCAACTGAGCGTACTTGGAAGAAAGAGAGACACACTTAACGAAGAGTTAGTTCGATGCAGACAGAGATTGGAACAAGCTAACGAAACGAATGCCAGAGTCAACAGAAATTTGGAAGATTTAGTTAAGGAATGTGAAGAAAAACAGGTAAAATTTAATATATAAAATGCCAAACTCCTCCGAAAGTTTTCTGCATATTTGTTAGGTCTGAGAATTAGTAGTTAACTATTTTTAATACCCCTAAGTGGTGAGGGTGGTTTACATCCCAAATTATTAACTACCACAAGGCAAAAATGGCTCTAATGATGTGAAGAAATCTTGCAGGAAGAAACTGGGGTTGTAACCCAAAAATCCTAAGCTGGATGTACACTGCCATAGTGCGACCAATCATCACTTATAGATCCATTGCGTCGAGTAGTAGAACCATTAAAGCACTGAGCTCTTGTGTAATCAGTTCCAAAATGGTGTGGGAATGCCTAGACAAACTCAATGAACTAGGCGAGAACAATATAGTCACCTTACTATGGATTCCAGGACACACTGGAATAGAAGGAAATGGAATAGCAGATGAACTAATAAAGAGGGTGACTGAAATACCTTTCTGGGGGCCTGAACCCTTTTGCGGAATCAGCCCCAATGTAATATTGGAAGAAATAGGTAAAGCCGAGAAAAAGAGAAGATCTGACCATTGGAAAGATCTGGTAGGGCTTATACAATCCAAGACTCTTCTGGGTGACTACAACCTGTTGAGATCAGATGAATGCATAAGACAAAGTAAAACTGCGCCAAGAGTTTTAACAGGGATCCTAACGGGACATTGTCGCCTGAATGGGCACCTGAAAAGGCTCAAAATAGTAGAGGAAGAAGAACGTAGATTTTGTGGCATTGAAGAAGAAGCATCCACATACTTTCCAACTGCACAGCACTCCAGAATCGTAGAGCACAGCACCTGGGAGATTACTGGATGGAAGACCTTAGTTGAATCTTGCAGATATCCTTAAATTCCTCCGGAAAATAGGACTAAAGGAGCTACTAGCTTCTGAGACTCTCCTCAGAAACTGAGTAGAAGTAAGGGGGCACAATAGATCTTTTAGGTCTCAGTGAATGTCACCCCAAAATAAATACATACATATATACCACAGCTTGAAACAGGCAGATATTTTTTACTAAATTGTCCACAGTGCACAATGGACGCCATGGAAAAGGAAATGAATCGAATTCTAGAACTTCTGGCAACAACCAGAACGGAAAAAGAAACTCTAGAAGCCGTTCTATTCGACACGCAAACCAATTTAGAAGCGTCCGAAGACAAAAAAAGCCAGTTGGAAAAGGAACAACAAGATTTATTAATAAAACAAGAAAAATTAAAAGCTCAAGTCTCGAAATTAACCAAAGACTTGGAGAGATCGGAGAAGAAATTCGTCGAAGTTAAAAGTAGTATGACGCACGCCGCTGGAAATAAAGAAATCGAATTCAAACAAACTTTGGATAAGATGAAACAACAAAACGAAGAGGCGGTGAAGAAATTAACGGAGGAAAGGGAAAAAATAAGAAGTTCGTTGGAGAAGAGGTTGCAGCAATCCCTACACAAACTGACCAATGAAAAAGACGCCGAGATACAGCAGTTGGTGGAGAGGTTGGAGAATCTGCAAAATCACGTGGAAAATTTGTGCCAGCAGCACGAGGAGTTGATGCTGAGAGCGGAGAACGATAAACAGCAGGCTTTGTTGATCGGTAAGTGAAAATATTGATTTATAAAAATCTCCATTACCCATAGACGTACAACAATATTTTTTAAAGGGATTTATTTATTATTAAAAATTTACATTTCCCACATAGGCGTAGAATACATTTGTAATGGGGTTCATTATTAGCAAAAAAATTTGTTTACCACGGGCGTACGTTACAGTTTTCAAGCGGGATCAATGGATGTTCAAAAATGTTCATTTATTATAAAAAAATTTCCAAGTACTATGAGCGTACGAATAAGTCAAACCGACCTTGGTTTATTAGTAAACTCGAAACTTACGTGGAGTGATCATATTTATCATATTTGTAAACGCGCGAACTCTAAACTGTTCC
>CAJUYG010000196.1:364512-423934 GCA_910591675.1 Galerucella calmariensis
AGAATAGAACGAGATAGTTGTCAAAGTGAAGGAGAAAATTACAAAATTCAATTGCAATTGTGCGAAAACAAATCGGAAAGCGTCAGCAACCAGCTACACGAAACTATAAGGAAACTTAAAGAAGGTAACTGTGATTCATTTAATACCCTAGTGAAAGCACACAAAATATCCGTGAAATGCCGCAAAAATTACAAAATACTTGGAAAATTCAAAAGTGAGTATTTAAAAGAGTTGTGATTAACATGGGAAAAACTTTACGATGCTAGACATGCAATTTTCTGGAAACTAAGTAAATTTTTGTTTTTTTGTTTTTTCAGACTAATTGCTTAAATAATGAAATTACAGGAAAATAGTAAAATCGAAAATTGTAGCTAATACATTTACCTACAAAATTTGTCTGAGCATTTTTTTTGTATCTGCATTATTTTTCAAAATATACGAAATTTCCCTAGTAGTATTTTTGAACATTATTTTCATGTTTTTAATTATACGATAGTAAGTAAACAATGGAATTGAGAAAAAAAAATGTCAAATGAAATGTGTTCCAAAATGGGGTGTCTACAAATACATTGAAAATTATTTTTTTTTTAATGTATTATAATTGATTTTCCACGTAAACCTCTACTAAAAAGTCGTTCTTTTATCAAATTTCTCTAATTAACATTAATAAATTGAAAAATTAAATAATATAACATAGCGTACTTCTAAGATTATAGCGTAATCTTCAAATTTTATTTGAAACTTTCTCTTGTATCTGCATTTTCCACAAAGATACATACGATTTTCCACGTGAACCTTCATTTTTTTTGACCCACTTCATTTTCATTATTGTTTCAATAAGACTCTATTTTTAATGTAATTTGTCAAAATTTTTGTTGTTAATATTTCAGTATTATTGTTGTTGTTGTTGTTATTATGCGGCGACGCGTATAAGCCGCTCTCTCACCTGCTTTTTCACCTTTATTTGTGCTCCCTTCTCTCTCTTACCTGAGCCATAGGTGTGTTCTTTTGTATAGCGATCACTTCTAAATAGGTTCATTATAAAGTTCACAAATTTTTAGATAATATAATAAACACTATAAAAAGTTAGAGAAGGTTTGCTGAATGACGTCTGATATTTATTGTAAATAATTAATTGAATGAAGTCTAAAAAAAAACAAGTAAAATTAAAATCAAATTAAAATTAAAATTAAAGTTCTTCTCAATTTGGAATTTTCAAGTTTTTTTGTATTTTTTGTGAGGTTTTATGTGTACTTTGACTAGGCTATAACTAGAGCCGTCTCTGTCTAGCGTGTGTGTGTGTCACCACGTTAAAAATTGCAAGCAATAAATGTTTATTTTTTCAGCTGAAAATAATTCGGAATCGCTCAGAAAAGAATTAACTGACGTCAGAAGATTGCTGGCAGATGGTAATTTCGAAAAGGAAAAATACCATAACACGAATAAAGAATTGAGAGATCACATCAAAAAGACGGAGAGTGAAAAGAGGGAACAGGCCAGACAACTTGAAGATGCTTATAAGAATATTGCAAGTAAGTATTTATTCAAAAAATAATAAAGGTAGTAGGTAGTACCCTAAAGTATGTAGATTAATATTTAAAAAAGTTTACCAGTCTATCGATTTTCCAAATTAGAAAAAAAAAAAATATTGTTGATATTTGATTACTTAATTAAATTAAGAAAATAAAAAAAAAATAAAAATACCACTGTGTAGGGGAAATGTTTTGCAATATAAAAGGGCTCCTGCGTTTTTTTCGTCCGATCAATGGTCTGTCCGGAAAAAATTCGGTTAACTAAGTATGTGTTCCGCATCCGCGCGACTCTGCTGCAAGGCGGAAGACCTACATTCTGAATCGCGGAAAAAAATTTAAATATTTAATTATAATTTTTTTTCAATCTTCGGTAAGAGTTAAGGTTGTAAATAATAAATAAAAGGTAATAAATTAATTTTTGCATATTTTTATTGGAAAAAGGTATGCAAAAAATTATATCTTAAAATTATATATTAATCATTTTTAATACCTTTTTACTTTATACATTTTGTTCGTTGAATATTAATAAAGAAGATTTCTAGTCGAGTCTATAAAAATTGCTATTTTCGCTTATAATACAAAAAATCATTGAATCCAAAAATGTATGTAAATTAATTAATCTTGTAATTATATATTCTTGATCTTAGAAGTTTCCCCAACATTTCTACACAAACCCCATTAAAATTACTCTAATTTTATCAAAGTTACAGTACTCAACATATATTTTTCTTGTAAATTCAAGATTCCTGAAATTTACAAGATAATGAAAAGTGTCTTTTTTCGTAATTAGGAAAAATTAATTATCCGTAAATTTTATTTATGGAACAAACCTCCTAAATAACAGTTTCCATCCTTCGAAAAATTGTTTCAATGCCACCTTATTATTATATACCTAATATATTTTTTATTAAGATACTTGGTTTTTGATTACAATATTATATACAGTGCTATTCAAAAGTCCCCTCCCCCTCTCGTATCTTTTGAACGGCTACACTTACATTATTAAAATTTGGAGGGTGGAAATAAAGTGTTGTAAACTTCTTTACGAATGGTAACAGGTGACGTAATAGTAATAGATGACGTCACAGTGCCACTCTGGCCAATAATTTTAAATAGGACCTCATGGCAAGTGATATCTCGTTTGAAAGGCATTGACATTGGCTACATAGTCATATTAATTTTGTTTGGGTTTAAACTAATTTTGACGGATAAATTAAATAAATACCAAAATTATTGAAATTATTTTTTTAAATTTAATTAATCAAATATCAACAATGGATTCTTATAGCAAGTGTTCGAAATGTGCTCCGTCTACTTCCTGACAGTAATACATCCTATTAGTAAACTCTTGTCGTACTCGTTCGAATGTGTTCAATAATTCTTTCTTTCAAAACGCCAATGCTATCTGGTGCCGTAGTATACACCTTGGATTTCAAGTACTCCCATAGAAAAAAATCTAATGGTGTCAGATCTGATGACCGAGGTGGCCATTCTATAGGACCTGGGCGGGCGATCCATCTACCTCGATATTCTTCATTCAGGTAACGTCTTACTGCACCATATTAATGTGCAGGAGCACCATCTTGTTGAAATGTTTTTTCCAGATGGCCGAATTCATCTGGATTATCTTCCAGAATTTCCAGAATTAACGGCTCAATTGCATTTTGTAACATCTCCAGAGATACACTTCACCGCTCAAATTTGAATTTAGGAAAACAGGACCAACTATGTGGTTTCCCAAAATACCTGCCCAAACATTGACTTTTTCTGAAAATTGGGTATGTTTTTCACGAAAGATGTGAGGATTTGTGTCACTCCAATACCTTACATTTTGTGTATTCACATTTCCATTGGGGCAAAAAGTACTTTCGACACTAAAACAAATTGTTTTTGTGTAATGTGGGTTTTGACTAATTTTATTTGTCATACATTCGCAGAATTCGAGTCTTCTGTCGGGGTCGTCATCCGAAAGGTGGTGCACCATTTTTAACTTGTATGGATGAAAATAAATTTATTTTTAGCCAACACTCTCTGTACTGTACTTTTACATACTTCACAGATAGACGCAACTTTAGTTGAAGAGAAAGTAGGGATTACTACCATTTCAGCAACTACATCAATTTTTTTATCACCACTAAATGTTGGTCGACCAGATTGTTTGGCATCTTGAACACTACCTGTTGCTTCAAATTTGTGAAGAAGCTCCCTCAAATAAGTTCTCGAGATAGGGCGATCTGGGTATCTCTGATTAAATAAACTTTCCGCTTCATGGAGATTCTTTCTAGATTCACCAATTATTAAGATAGCTGCTACTTTGTCGGCTTGAGTACGTACCATTTTGCCTATGTAAATTCTTAAACGTCTCGTTAAACAATAATAAAATTAAATATTTAAGCTATTTAGAAAAACTTTGCAAAGCAACAAATACTATTAAATTAAAAACGTCAAATTTTTTGACAACTAACCAGAGGCGGAATGAAAAATCTTCAATATTTAAATGTGAAATAATAATTTTGGTATTTATTTAATTTATCCGTCAAAATTAGTTTAAACCCAAACAAAATTAATACATACAATGCCTTTCAAACGAGATATCACTTGCCATAAGGTCCTATTTAAAATTATTGGCCAGCGTGGCACTGTGACGTCATCTATTACTATTACGTCACCTGTTACCATTCGTAGAGAAGTTTACAACACTTTATTTTCACCCTCCAAATTTTATAAATGTAAGTGTAGCCGTTCAAAAGATACGAGGGGGGAGGAGACTTTTATGCCATCTTAAAGCTGACACTTCCCTCTTTAAAACGCCCTATTACAATCATTTATTTATTACATTATAATTACAATAGTTTATAATGTACTCCGCCGCGCTTCAGAAAATAGAGTCGCGCGGATGCCGAACACAATTTAGTTTACAGAATTTTTTCCGGACAAACCATTGCTCGGACGAAAGAAACGCAAGAAAAATTTTTTGGTGCAAAACACTTCCCCTACACGGTGGTATGCTTTATTTTTCTCTACCTTCCTCCCAGAGCGAAATATTAAAGAATTTTGAAAAAAAAGGTTTTTTTTTTTCTATTTGGGAAATCGATAGACCGGTAAAATTTTTTTTTATTAATCTACATACTTTAAGGTACTTATGAAAAAAAAATCAGCCGTATTGCTAATTACATGTAGTTGTTACCCCTATCGTCTGGCCTATTACGCTTGTGTAAAATATAAAAAACTTTTCTTTCAACCCTCGTATAACGTCAGAAAAAGTAATTATGATTTTCATTTTGTGCAATCATCAATCAAATGTACGAGTCTTCGCACATTCCTATCAAAAATTTAATCAATAATACCCTCGATAATACCTGACCATACACAAAATCCACTTACAGTTTTATCAATAAATCCTTCAAAATTTCGCTTACACATAATTATTATTTGTTAATAATGAAAATTTATTTGATATGCGAAAATAATTTTGAGTTTCATACATTTTTTTTAGATCTGGAAGATCTTAAAGTTGGTTTAGAAAACGAAAGAAATCGTTTACAGAATCAGATAAGAAACCTGGAGACGGAACAACTTCAAATCGAACACAAGGTGAGTCAATAATTTAATATATTTATTTCTATCTTAAAAACAATGCAGTAAGTTATTGTTTAATAGTTGTGGAATATTAAATAGACAGAAGGGACATGATTGAAAGAAAGGTAAGAATGAACGTGTCACTGGGAGGCCAGAGAACTGTCACGTAAAAAGGATAGTTGACCTAGGGCAGTACGTATATATGCTGATGAGGTAGATAAGTGAGGGTTCACTCATTTTAATGTACTTCATTGTCAAGCATCGATATTATATCTTATTTAAGTAATATGACAAGCTTAAGTACAGCACTTGTCAGAAATAGTGTAAATAGTTAGTTAAGTAGAGGCAATTGGAGGCAAACCAGAGGCAGATTGTAACTTGGGAGGCAGAGCGACGAAGCAAGAGAATGGTGTTCAGGTGTTCTAGAATGGTCTAGTCTACTTTGTCGCCACTACGATCTTAAATTGAATCCCCAATAAATAAAATTCTCTCTTTCCTTTTCGACTGTTTTAGCATCTTTATTTTCAAACTTTTAAAGAATTTCAGCCATTAAATCTACTATAATATTTAGGTGCAGGGACTCCAGGAAGAACTACAACGTTCCCAGGCATCCAACAGTCAACAACAAACAGAAGAAAAGGAATTACAAGCAAGACTTTTAAATGAAGTAGAAGAAAGAGAAAGAGCGCACCAAGAAGTTCACCAGTGCAGAAAACAAGTAAAAACATGTAAAATTAAAACGAATTATTAATATTTAAATATTTTTTATCTTCAGATTTCAGAATTAGAAAGAAGTTTAGAGCACACTCGTCTCGAACTGAACAAAACAAGATCGCATTACGGACAGTTAGAAGAACAATGGCACGCTAGGGAACAAGATCTCCTGGTGCACTTGGAAGACAGTAAATCGAAGGAAAAAAGATTAGAAGACCAAAAACATAACCTAGAAGTTTGTTTGGTGGACGCCACTCAACAAATCCAAGAACTGAAGGTAAAATAATCAACTTACAACATGAAGCTGAGTTATTAGTGGATTTTTATTTTTGTACAGGCCAAATTGGGCGGTTCCGAAGGACGTGTTAGAGCATTGGAGAATCAACTTGTTCATTTGGATTCTGCCAAGCGAGATGTTGAACAAAAATTGAGCAGTATCATATCTACACTTCGAAGGATAGCTGGAGTACAACTAGATGGATCCGTTAGTATGCCTTATAGACTCTTGAGCCCGTCAAGGAGATGGAGTCCAGCTAGATGTAAGTTACCACTTTAACCATTGACATTATTCTTTAGCCCTATTCCTTAGAGGGATCTTAGAATATCTGAAGACTTAATTTTAGCAAAGTCAGCCTCTTCTATCCAGGTGTTCGGGACAAAACTCTTAGACTGTTTCGTTTTGCTAAATTATATGTATGTATGTATGTATTTTGGGGTGACCTAAAATATCTATTGTGCCCCCTTATTTCTACTTAGTTTCTGAGGAGAGTCTCAGAAACTAGTAGTTCCTTTAGTCCTATTTCCCGGAGGAATTTTAGGATGTCTGCAGGCTTCAACTTAGGTAAATGTTCCTCTTCTATCCAGTAATCTCCCAGGTGCTGTGCTCTAGGATTCTGAAGTGCTGTGCAGTTGGAAAGTATGTGGATGGAGGTTTCTTTTTCCATGCCACAAAATCTGCATTCTTCTTCCTCCACTATTTTGAGCTTTTTCAGGTGCCCATTCAGGCGACAATGTCCCGTTAGGATCCCTGTTAAAACTCTTAGCGTAGTTTTACTTTGACTTATGCATTCATTCGATTTCAACAGGTTGTAGTCACCCAGAAGATTCTTTGATTGTATAAGCCCTACTAGATCTTTCCAATGGTCAGATCTTCTCTTTTTCTCGGCTTTACTTATTTCTTCCAATATTACATTGGGGATGATTCCGCAAAAGGGTTCAGGTCCCCAGAAAGGTATTTCAGTCCCCCTCTTTGCTAGTTCATCTGCTATTTCATTTCCTTCTATTCCAGTGTGTCCTGGAATCCATAGTAAGGTGACTATGTTGTTCTCGCCTAGTTCATTGAGTTTGTCTAGGCATTCCCACACCATTTTGGAACTGATTACACAAGAGCTCAGTGCCTTAATGGCTGCTTGACTATCCGACATTATGATAATCCTTTGTCTTCTGTATCCTTGATCAATGGCGTGGATCTCCGCTTGAAAGTTACTTGGGGTTTTCCTAAGCTTTCAGAGTGTTTGGTTCCTGGCCCGAACACTCCTATCCCAGTTCCTTCTATTGCTTTTGAGACGTCTGTGTACCATTGAATGGCATTCTTTCCAAGTCTGGTAATGGTATTTGGATCCCATTCCTTCTTGTTGTTCATTTCCGTAACGAATTTCTTTGAAAAGTTATACTTTTTCATCATACTGTCTTGCGGCATGTCCCAGGTTTTTTTTAATGATTCCCTTTCTACTTAGTCTGTATCTTGTTCTTTCTGCAACGCTTTCCCCCACCATATGTAGAGGGGTGAGGTTGAGAATCACTTCCATGGCTGCCGTTGCGCATGTTCTCATTGCTAAATTATATCTTCATGCTCTGAAATCTGCTTCATACTAACACTTATGTATCACCTGGATGCTCTGACCACCAGAAGGGATCTATGTGTTAACCCATTCTATTTATCTTTTATCAATATTGGACTAGTAGGATTTAGTGTCTTTCTCAGTCTGTTCAATTGTGTAGCAAACATTATTTTGATACTTTTGCAGCATACGATGATGGTAGAGACGGAACAATCGACATTGATCCGGAAGTTGTACGAAAAGGAGTCAGAAATTTGATGCAACAAGTGGCGCAGATTGAACGAGAAAGAGTAAGAGTCCTATCTGTTCTATTTTTCACTAACCTTAACCGGTGATACATTTTACTTTAGGATGACTACAAAACTCAAGTACAAATCACTAAAAAACAACTTCAAGAAGCTCAAGAAGGCATGAATAAAGGTGATGGCAAATTAGCCAAAGTATTACAAAATGTTCGAGCTTTACAAGAAGAAAAGAGTAGCTTAGAAGCTAGGTTAGGACAGAAAAATACTGAACTTCAATCGCAGGTATAATACAAAATAGTGTTGTTTCTGTTTACGATTGTTAATAATATTTTCTTCGCAGAATCAAGCATTTCAAAAGAAATCTGAAGAAGCAAAAGAGATGCGAGAAAAAGTGGTTAGCTTAGAGCTTAGTCTAAGCAGTGGAAATGAACAAAAATTACAATATGAGGTATTAGATTGTATATCTTGTAAATTATCATATTTATTCAATTCAATTATATTTAGGATAAATTGGATAAAATGAAAGCAGCCATAGATCGACTGGAAGCAGAAAAACGAGGACTGCAAGAAGAGTTGAATCGAACGGAAAATAGATCGACAAAATTAGAGCTTCAGCGCATGTCAGCCGAGGGAGATCTGCAAAGGTTACAAATGATGCTACAAGAAAAAGACGCCAACATTCAAGTAAGTAACAGTTTTTTTAAACAACAGTAGATTTATCTTTGCTCTTTGATTTTCAAAGACTCTATAATGCGTTATAATAGTATTATCTTTGACATCAACATATTTATTTAATTGCTTCAGAAACTTCAAGAAAAATGTGACCGACAAAGTAGAACAATTGCTAGTTTAGAAGAAAGATGCGTTTCGCTAAAATCAACGATTGATCAAATGACTGTATCGTTGGAAAAAGTTTCTGTTAGCGAATCCGAATTAAAATCCGAACTACAAAGCTTACAGAGAGCTTTATTGGACACTACATCGGCGTCGCAAACCGGTGCTGAAAGACTTAAACAGGTAAAACTATCCAAACAATTATGTTAATTTCTCATTCAACTTTACGAATATTGTATTTATAATATTTTATCCTTTAATCATAATTTGCTCCACAACCAACTAATGAACAATGTCTAGTCATTTTAAAAAGCTATATCTTGCTATTTATAATAGAAAGGGTATTTAAAACAATAAAAAAAACAACCAAACCACAAATCTAACGAAATGGACCCTGAGGGCGAATGTCATTTGTGTCAACTTGTCAGTTAGTGTTGAGCGATATTTCACCAACTGTTACTTTTTCACTTACTAACAGCATCTAAAGCGTGGCATGATCACAACCAGTGACAAAGACACTGCAGTGAATTAATGAATCTAAATCGAACATAATATAATCTCCTTGACCTTCATCTCCCTCATTCGAAAATAAGGGACAGAAATTTGAAAACGTTTCATTAGCTTAGTACGGAAATATGAGATTACAATAAAAGAATATCCTTCTTGGTGTGCGTCATCGATTGTGACGTATATCCGGGTTTTCGGCATGTCGTTTATTTTATTTGCTATTTTGACATATAGCTAACCTTAAATTTGATAAATAAAATCATCAGGATCGTAGCGTAGTAAGCCAAAGTTGCGAAGGCTATGAAATTAATAATTACCAGCTTCTTTTTCTAACTGAAAATACTTCAGAACTTTCAAAATGCTGTGTATCTGTGTATCTAGGCATGTTTTTGTATTATTTAGATAAATATAACAATAAGATTAATATTCACTTCTCATAAATAATATTTGACCGTAAGCAACAAAGTACACACCTGACAAGAACTGTCAGTGTGACAGTAGAAAAAGACGTAAGACACATTGTTAACGTTTGTAAAACATTCAAACGGTTCATTATTGTGATATTTTTATCAGGATTAATCACAGACCTGCCTTTTTTCCATTTCTTCATACGTAATGTGATAGAAGGAGATTAACAATCGATGACGCTCACCAAGAAGGGTATTATTTCAACTTGTCCATGATACCGATGAATATGGATACGCATAATCGATATAAAATAACTGATATTAAATCACGATATTTTATTATTTCACGTGTTTTAAAAAATCTAGATATCGCTCATTACTAACAATGGTAGACATGCTATGGTCCCAAAGAAACTGGTTTGCGGTTTACCGGTACCGAAAGTAACTAAAAAGTACTGGTTGCTGAAAATCCTGCTAGATTTGGAATACGCTTCCCCGAAATATGATTCATGAACTGTCAAATTAGTATATTTTATTATTTGTTGTATTCGACCATAGAAGAGAAAAACAGGATTTTAACCCGTTATTATCAGGAACAAACTAACCTAACTAACGACAGCTTATTATGGTGAAAAGTTAGTAAGAAATAAGTAATTTTTGAATAAGAAAATATTATAGCTTACCTTGATTACCGCCTGCAACCTTGTAGTCATCATCTAAAGACTTTTCATCAGAACTTGACAAAAGAACGTGGTGAAACACAAAAGCAACCCGATTGTTCATGTTTAAAAACAACTATATTTTCGTTTGGTGCTATTTTACCGGTTTTGTGTCCCGAATACAACTAAATTATGCAGTTTCATTTTAACTCTAACAACCGAAGCCGGTTAATCATAGCATACTTTGGGAAAAGAGGTTGTCAAAACTTCTTCTTTTTTAATACAATGCTCCTGACACCTAACTAGTTGTGACTAAGATTACGATGCCAGTGTATTTATGTATATTTCCCAATGTATTGTATTATATATTTTCTACCAATAAAAATTTACTATATATTCCATATTATTGACAAGTAACATTTCAGCTCAATTGTTAATAACGTATTTCTTTTAGTTGCAAAAACAACTTGCTAATAGCGAAAACGAACGTCGCGTTATAACGGAGAGATTTGAATCGACCCAACAAACCTTGGCTGAAATGCGTAGAAACAACCAAGTATTACAAGACCAAGTATCTAGACTTAATAACGAATTAGCCAATAACGAAGTCCAAAGATCTGGTTTGGAATCTCAATTGAGGCTCGCTCAGTGGCCAACAGAAACCGGAGTCTGTTCACATCACGAAGAAGAACTCAAGACGCAATTACATTCTGTACAGAGGGAGAGGAATGATCTGAGAACTAAAATTGAATCTCTCAACAACAAGGTAAGAAAAATGTCCTTATCCACCATTGAGTTAGGTTAAAAGAGAGTTAATTATTTCCACGAATTGTTCGATATCCTCTGTTAACTTTTTATGCATTTTAAAGCGATCTATCAATTGTTAGGTACGACAACTTGAGACTGAAAATCGTAGTCTTGAAAGACAAGCTACAAAAGGTGCTTCAGCCATACGCAGCAAATCCTACGAGCGCGAACGACCGGAAAAATACGAATCAGAATCGATGGTTAGTGAAAACAGAGATCTGAGACTCAGAATATCACAACTCGAAGCCGATCTATCGGAAAAAGAAGCCGAACTCAGTCGAATTAAAAATCAGAGACACACCACTTTGGATTCTAAATTCGATAGAGCCGAAATTGAGCGATATAGAGCAGCTCAACTTCAAGCCGAGAGACTTTTAGAAGCTAGAGAACAAAGTCATCGACAACAGGTTGCTAGGTTAGAAAATCAGGTAATGTTAATTACATTTTACTAACTGCAGTTCGTGTATTAATCAATCTTTGTTATATGTAATTCCAGATAACTCTTCTACGCGACCAACTCAATCAAGAAATCAAACGACGACAACAATACGTCATGAGAAGCAGTAAAGCTGGCAGAGAGATGCAGCAGCTGCGACAAGCTTTAGGAGATTCTTTGCGAACTGTTTCGCAAGATCCATCGCTCGACGCCCTTCTTTTGGAGCACGAGGCAAGAAAATTAGACAACACTTTATCGAACACTGCCAGTTTGCCTCCAGCATTAGGTTTACCGTCTTCCTCGTATAGGAGGTCGACCACACCTCAACCAAAGTAGCGCAGTACGTAGAAAGTCGATAGAGATCGGTACAATTTTTTTATAGCGTCATTCACAAGTCTCTAACTATTACAAAGTAGCTCTGTCAAGTCCAATGTAATTGGCGTGAAACTTTTATACTATAGATTAATTAGGTTAACTGGAATCGCTGAAACCCACCATCAGCTCAGGCGATGGTATGAAAGTTCGATTGCGATATCAATTTTAACTCAATTAAGCTCATATCTGTGAATGTTGATAATTGAAACAAATATATTGATCACACTTTTGACAAATGACATTTGGTGTACGTCTGTCAATAGAGGAGTTCAGTCTAAGGTCAATGTGGCCACCAAAAAGTGGTTTTTCTGACAAGAATGACAGTTGAGGTCTACCATTCAAAACGTAAGATTTTTGCATGTTTTTTTATCATTGCGAACATCTGTATTGCTTTATTAAAATAATAAATACATCCCCGAGACGTATATCTTGAAATTTAAAATGACTTTTTAGCTGAATACTCAACATATCGGTGGCCAATATAATTCTAGGAACTTTTGGCATGTCACCATTTCATTTCTGTTATCTGTCACTAGTTATGTCAGATGTCAGTGGAAAAAGAAAAATTAGAAGTATAGAGATACAACTAACTAGAAATGCTACAAAAATCTAATCGAAAATGGACATACACAATTAAACGAATATCAACAAAAATAAATATAACTGACATTTGACATAACTAGTGACAGAATAACAGAAATGAAATGGTGACTTGGCAAAAGTTCCTAGAATTATTGGCCACCGATATGTTGAGTATTCAGCTAAAAAGTCAATTTAAATTTCAAGATATACGCTTCGGGGGTGTATTCATTATTTTAATAAAGCAATATAGATGTTCGCAATGATAAAAACATGCAAAAATCTTATGTTTTAAGGGGTAGACATTAACTGTCATTCTTATCAGAAAAAAAAACAATTTTTGTTGGCCACACTGACCTTAGACTGAGCTCCTCAATTCTGACAGATCTGTGCAACCTAATTTTGTAAGTTATAGAAAAAAAAAACTTGTAATGACGAATTTTCAAATTTTATCATCTCTAGACGAATTATTGTTACTTCGATACATTTGTACCTAAATTATTTTCATTTCCGTGTGATTTATCTAAAATTAGGTAGAAGTGCACCAAAGACTATTATCATCATTCAACGGTATTTAATTTGGATATTTTTTAAATAAATTAAATTGTAATAGTGCATTTATAATAATTACTTTTATCACTGCCATTTTATATAGGTACTCCTAATTTTATAATAATAATAACGGTAAATTACATTATTATCATCGTCATCTCACTTAGTTAATTGTTTTATGGTTATTCATTTTATATTTTATCAGTGTACTTATATATTGTACTCCGTCCATTTTTTATAAAAGAAATATAATCTAGATGAATTGTGCTTCAAAATAAAAATAATTCAAAACACTATAATTATTGTACTTTTATACTTTACCTTCTTTTATACTTTACCTAGTTCCTGCATTTCGATAAATTATACATATACACTTAAACTGAGTTTAGGTGTTTCTAAAAATGTTAAGAAAGAAAAAATCTAGTCAATATTCAAATCATTTCGATTATTAATCAATATCTAAAACATTTTCCGATTCATTATCCGAATCACTTTTCTCTTCTTCGCTCTCCACTTCCATTTTAAGTTCGTTGTTCTTCTTATTTATTTGTTCACCCAAAGTTGCCACGTATTGTAAAGTGTATTTGTTATAATCACATCTGAAAATTAACAAAGTTACTTATCGTATTGAATGGAAAGTGTAATAAACGTACATTTTATATATTTGTTCATTTTTTCTGACCAAACTTTTTTCTAACGCCAATAATGTCGGTAGACATTTTTGGGCGTTAATTTTAGGTCCGTGTAACGTTAAAATTTGCTGTACCCAACAAAGGTAGTACTCCAAATGTCTGGAATTCTCTAAGAACGTCGCTATTATTAATAATAATCTTTGTATGTATTTTTCTTCTAAATCTCTCACCAATAATTCGACTAAAATTGGAAAAAAATTAGTAACGAAGCCAGTGAACGTACGAGGGGAGTAGGAACATTTTCCAAAATAAATAATATTAATATTAAATTACATAAACTGTCAGTTTACCTCATAAAATAGTAATTATATATGACGCATTATTAAATTAGGTACTTACCGTCTTTCAGTGGAATACTTTCAACAACTTCTTGAATCAAATTTACCTCATTCAATTTCAGAGACATCATCAAAGCTGAAATATGAATTCAGCAAGTAATCACTCAACTATTTCAAGCTATTACTAGTTCTATTTTTCACCACCGCCAAGTGTTTAGATTGAATAGAGGAGTTCAGTCCAAGGTCAAAAATCTCATGTTTTGAATGGTAGACCTTAACTGTCATTCTTGTCAGAAAAAACCACTTTTTGTTGGCCACACTGACCTTAGACTGAACTCTTCAACAGAAAAAGAAGAAGCTTACCGTTACTGAAATCTTCTTCTTGAATAGCCTTCTTTATAGTCACTGGCGTAATTCCAATTTGTAAATCCCAAGGATCGAATACGAAAGAACTGTTTAAACCGTACATCATCAATCCTTCGGTAGTAGCGGCCGCCCACGATTGCCCGGTAGGTGAAAATTGTAAAGAAAACACCCTAACTTCCGGTTTGATACTTCTCGCCGCCATGTCACCTTTACGGACACCGGGTAATTTTATAGCAACGCTTCCACCCTCTCTGTCTTCCCGTTCTTCTATTAACGCTATGTTGTCGAATTCTGTTAGTTTTCTGCGGTTTATGAAATCCTAAAATTTCAATTCATCAAAAACTCTAGCTATACCTACGTGCAAAGATATTATATACTCACGTCTACAGCGTCCAACGATCTATTTTGTGTAATTTCAAACTTTTTAAGTATCAAAGCCTCTTTTACGTTATAGATGCAAACATTTTTTGATTGTCCACCAGCTATTAAGGACTCTCCATCTGCAGACCAACACAAACAAGTGAAAGACCTAAAAAAGAAGATTAATAACCAAGTGTACAGATGGCACTAAATACTAACCTTCAAAAGTTACTAGTTAAATTGTTGAAGATATTTATTAAATACTGTAGGTATCTTTAAGGGAAGGCAACACTATTATCTTTTATGTATTATGGGTTGCCTATAGGTACGCTCGGTATGACATATGACGCTAATACTATTGCCCTACTCTCACCCTAAGACAATAAAACCAAAAAATATCATTCTGCGCTTAACCTAGAGAAGCCCTACAATACTCACTTGGCTTCTAGATTCTTTTTGGCTGTTATCAAATCAACTTCCGATCTTCCACTTCCCAAATCATTCCTTCCTTCAATCGAAGAAGTTTGTAATGAAGTTTTAACATTAAAAACTGTAATTTGACCATTTAATGTGGCAACTGCAACTTCTTGTCCGTCCGGTTTGAAAGCAATACACATTCCATCAGAAGATAAATCGATAGTTTCATGAGCTGATCCTTTTTCTATAGCGTCCCAAATTTTCATGGTTTTGTCCCAGGATACTGAGACCATAACGGTGCTTGTTAGTGTTGGACTGAACGCTAAACTTGACTGAAATAAAATTACAATTTGGAAATTTAAGATGCTTTAAATGTCGAATACTTACGACAGGTCCTTCGTGTCCGGCAAGCATTTCCAATAACCTTCCAGTTTTTACAGACCATAAGTAGATTTCAAAAATATCTTGGCCACCAGCCGCTACAAATTCTCCACTGCTGTCTACAGCTACACAAGAGAACTGCACTGGTCGGGTAGATGTGAAAGTTTTAAAGTTGCGGTATCTGGATAAATTTGTTACATTACATTGTAGAATATCCAATGTTTTTTTAATTATTTTTTACCTGATTATATCAAATGCTCGGACAGTACTATCCAAAGACGAAGACACTAAAAATTTTTTGTTACCACTAAAAGCAACTGCTGTAACGGCATTTGTGTGTTCATGAAAAGTAACAAAACAAAATCCCGAATGGATATTCCATAACTTTATTTTGCCATCTTCTCCCCCTGTAGCTAATAATTGACCATCAGTTGAGTATGTTACACACGACATGTTATTTGAGTGACCTTGTTGCTTCATCACATATGTTTCACCTGTAAATTTGATATAGGGTTGGTGTGAAAATGTCATAAAATATATATTTACTTTGCCATTCCCAGACCAATAGTTGTCCCAATCCGCTGCATCCTAATGCTATCCAATCTCCTGTATTATTCAGAGCTATTGAGCTGATTTTTTGCTCAGATATACTGAGAGAGTGGATTATATTGACATCGGGTAATTCGTGGATGAAAAAAGCACCAGTGGAGTAGCCTAAAACAATTTTATACAATCAAACTTTTTTAACAAATTTCTCATTTAAATAAGTACCTGTTATTAGAATTCTAGATTGTTTGTGATATGCAGCAGATGTAAGAATTGCTTCTCTATTTTCTTTCCTTACTTCGTCTGCTAAATAATGTCTTCCTAACCTTTTATAAAACAATTTGCTAACTTCTTTTGACTCTTCGTTATCCATATCTTTTAAGGATTTGGTAATTTCCTCTTCGGATCTTTCCAAGCTTTTTGTTACATCAATGTCATCTTCATCAGAATCATTAATTTCCTATAAATGAGGTGAATAAATAGATCAAATATTTATGAAAAATATAGCATACCTTCTTCTTTTTTAAAGGTATTAGATCCTTTTCAACTAATTGTTCTGGATCTATACTACATTCCCAAATACACATTTGACCATTTCTACTGATAGTGGTTATATCGTAATTACTTTTTTCAAAAAAACAACCAACTATCCCTTCTGTATGGTTACCTAAGGAACATATACGGAAATTGGCCCATCTGAAAAGTATAAAATGTATAATCATGCAAATGTTATTTAAAATAGATTCTCACTTGTCAAGTGGGTATAACTTTGTAGCCATGTCTTTAGATCCTACCGCTAGAATACGAGAATCAAAAGACCAGTCTAGACATGTTGTTTCATCATATGCACCATGGAATACTCTTTCCATATAAAAAGCATTATATTCTCCAGAATAAGGGCCTGGAGCCTTAAAAACAAATACTAAACTTTCATTAAATATCAAATTGAACGATGAATGGTATATTTACCATTATTTTCTTTGCACACAGCAAAATGTTTTCCATCTGGACTAAACTTGACTGCTCTTACTTTCCTCTTAAATCTATATTTATGAATAACAGTTTGTGATACTAAACTGATTAAATGTGCTTCTCCCTCTTCATTTACTGCTATTAATATACAACCATTAGGGCTCAAGTCTAAAGCTGTATAGTTGTATCTACTTTCAATTGGTAGTGTAATTGATTTGTTACTAAAAAGAATTATTTTTAAATAACAATTCAGAATTAAACATAATGCAAAACTTTATAGTTTCATACTATTTATAACACTTTACAAATTTGAAAATTACTTTTATTTTTGATGTCTATTGATAACAGGATTTACTAAAATGACAATCATTAACAAGAAACTGTAATTAAGTGAATGAAACTTACTTCTTAAGATCGAATATTGATATACGATTTCCAACTGGACTTATTACAGAGTTCCCATCAGGAGTAAATAGCAAGTCTCCCTTTCTGTAGACTGTTCCCAACAGGTTTTGAAACTGAAAAAAAAATTATATGAAATAAACTTTGCACATTTTATAATTTTAATTATATTACTTTATAATGGAATTTCATCGTTGTACAATATGAAATATTTATAAAATAAACATTTTTTTTCACGAGGTTGTTTAGGTAGGTTATGATTTGATTTTAGTCTTCTTTTTTTTGTCCCTTTCTCTAAAACTAGTCGTTGTATTTCAGAAAAGGCCTAATCATAGAGATCTATGGGCCTATTTATATTCTTCTTTTCGAAAATGTAAGGTTTATTTTAATTGTCATTTGTCATATGACAGTTCTTTGTAGACTATCTGAAAAAATACCAAATTTGTCGAAAATTTAAAACACAAGAAAATGGCTAGTATTCAAAAAAAGAAATCAGATAAAGGGCAAACCCCCGAAGAAATACTAGCCGGCTTTCAAAATTTAAGGGCAGAACAGAGAGCATTAACTGGAAAACTCTCGGAATTTGAGTTAGACTTGAATGAACACAGGTGAGCGCCTCATGTGCTTTATTTCTAATAAAACGAAATTGAACACTATGTAATCAATTCCGTTTTATTAGATTTATCGTAAAGATCAATTAAATATATCATCATGGTAATTTATTGAATAATATACTTTTTCATTTATGGTAATCTGTATAACCTCACTACTAATTTTAGGATGGTAATCGAAACTTTAAAAAATGTGAATGAAGATCGAAAATGCTTCAGATTGATCGGTGGTATATTAACCGAAAGGAAAGTTAAAGATGTGCTACCAGTATTGACAACAAATCAAGAAAAATTGAAAGAATTTATTGAAAAGCTTCATGAACAAATTAGTAAAAAAGGACAAGAAATTAACGAATATAGGGAAAAACATAATATAACATTTAGGGGACTAGATAACCCTAAACAAGAACCGGAGCCAGTGACTTCATCAGAACCCAGGGGGAATGTGTTGGTGTCCTAAATGTCAATAAATGCGTTAACTTTTTTATTTATTGTTTTTGAATATTTGACTTAAGGAAAGAGATTCTTAAGCTGCCAATTTTTTTTTCAATTTCTTGGGAATCAAGTTCATAATTGTATAATTTTAATACTTTTCTTTATTATTGTTTCAAAGTTTAACAAAATGCTAATTAATTGGAGAATCTCATCAATATTTTTAATTAAAAACACCTTCATAGAGAACAAAGTAAAACATTGGAATTATTTTACAGAATATATTAAAAATACAACAATATTTTTGAACCTGTATTTTTTTTAGCTGTTTATCATCTCTTTACATAATCACTATCTTTATCAGCAATCAATTTATAACTTAATTTTTCTAAATCTTGATTGATTATATTTTGGCAGGTTCTATTCTATACTGCAAAATATTTTGTCCTATTGCAGTATTGTTGAGTTATTAGCATTTTTGGATAAATGTTACAAATGCTTATTAATTATTGAGTGAATATATTACAGAACAATTTCATGTTCAGTTGATTTAATGACTGAAAATACCCAACCTTCATCCTAACTGTCAGTTGTGTTAGTAGCAGTTATAATAGATCAGTAGCCAATGAAACATGTAGGCTTCATTATTTTAAATGGAAGCAATTTTCACCATTTAGTATAATGTGAAAAACAAGGCTATTGCTTCCATAGCCCACATTTGTCATGGACTACCAGTCTTTAAGTGACTTGTCTTACAAAATTAAATAAATGAACGAACTTCTGAGCTCCATTCTTTACTGTTATGAATGGGTTCATTTACAATTTTTTTTTTATTTCACCATTAGGAAGAGCACATCATTTTGAGGTCCTGTGCAAAAAATTAAACATCAGTGAGACTCCTAAGTCGGCTAAAAAAAATTATAAACATAAAACAGCGCTCCTCTCCGAATTTCAGGCGTGACGTCATCGCATATGAAATCTCTCGTTCAGAGGATACCGCGCCGATCAGTTTTCGGTCAGATGACTACTTTGCTAGTTACAGTACTTTGCTTGCTTATAAGCTTATTATTTTTTATTATACATTTTAGCAAACTCTAAACAGTGTTATGTTTGTGAAATAAGAACGTTTAAAAATAATTTGAACTAATCGACACAATGGACCAGAACCAGAGTAAAAAAAAGCTATAAATATTGTGCGGTTCCAGAATGTAAAAGTACTAGGATTAAAACATCTAACAAAAAATTTATTTCTATTAATAAGGATGCAGAAAAGCATAAAAAGAGCATTCACTGATAAGTCAACATACTTTCTGTATTTTTAGGATTTCATTTTTCTTCAATCAGAATCGTTATAAATTACCTTATAAAATACGTTGTGAATCCATATTGAGAGGGTTATTGAAAACCACACGCTTGTATTAATCTAAATTTATTAAAAAAAGTAGATAATCTTGCTCTTATAGCTGTTTTTTATTAAAAAACTTCATAATCATTAGCAAGTCCACTTCTGGAAGATTTAATGAGTCTGCTTTTTTAAAATTAGGTCCACACATTTTATTTTATTCACACAAAATTTTGCGAGTAATTCAAATTAAATAAATTCTACGCGAGGCACGTTACAGTCAGAAGCGTATTGTTTGTGTACATTAACTTTCATATGCGGTGACGTCACAATCATAGTCTTCGCTCCGCTACGGTATGCTTGTTTAATTGGTTGTATCAGGAGAACGACATATTCTATTGACATGAAATTTTCAGCATCATATTTTTATCCTTAGTACTTTATTTTACGACAGTTGAAAATTATTTAAAAATTTTAGTAAACGAGCCCATTGTCAAGAAGAAAAAAATGCTAATACCATTCTAATACTGAGTTGGGAGCATAAACCACTTCTATGATTGGGTAAAAAAATACATTTTTAAAGCTGTATATTTTTTTTTTATAAAAAATATTTCGATTTAAATTAAGATATGTATAAATCTAAAATAATTGACAAAACATTTCAAATGGTCGGATTCTCAAATCTTCAATTAGAATCTTACGAGTTACTACAAATAAGAAAATATCTTTTATAATTCATAGAATATTAAAGGACAGGGATATAAATGGAAGACACTGCAATACTTAAAAGGTCCAAAAACCACAAGGATTGGCAAAAACCACGTTGGAAAGAAACCAGGAAATAGAAAGGATGAAGGACCAAAAATTACAAACATTACGACAATGTTGGATTACTTTAAAGCTATGTGACAGTCCGCATGTTTACTTTAAAAGCAATCTCTACCAAATTTTGAGGAATCCCATCTTGATAACAAACATACATTTCCTTGGGATGGGGCACATAGAACAGTCTCCTAAAAATAAAATATTTCAAAGATATTCTTAAGCAGTGAATCATTCATTCAAATTTGACAGATGTCAATGAAACAACAGCACTAATAAAAAAATTGTGGCTAAAATCGGAACTAAGCGAATAAGGCATTGGAATTTGACAGATGTCAATAAAAAAATCAGACAAGTTGTTAAGAAAATTTATGTTTCATTTGAAATACTAACTGAATCAACTTACCCCAACACCCAGTATCTAATTTTGTTTTTCTTGTCTTGTTCATCAAGAAACGGACATTCGAATAATATGCCGTGTTCTCTTATTGCTATCAAGCTTTTATTCATGACCGATTTTGCTATATCTTGAGCAGGAATGTTCTACGAATATAAAGAGTCAATTTAAAAATTAGTTTTAAGTACAATTCAAGCACTTACCTTAAATTTTAAGGTATTTTGAAACAACGAATGGATTCTGAGACAGCTTTTCCTAAATTTATTAATAATAAAGTTGTAAGTACGTGATGGATTTCGAGTTTCTGGAGGACACAACAAAATTCCTTCGGTGATATCTAATTGTACAAAGTGATATAGTATATTTTCGTTTCCGGTGGTTAATTGTACCGGTTGAAATTCTTCTATTTCTGAAAGGATGTACTGACGTATTTCAGACACATCAAAACTTGCTATACTTACATGACTCCCTTCCTAAAATTGAAGTTAAACAATGACAACAGAAAAAAACTATATACAGATTGCGAGAAACCTTATCGAACCGTGCTGATTACACAAGTACGACAAGGAAAATATGAGAAAAACAGCTTGAAAGAGAGAGAAAAAATAATTGTGCGCGCTTATCGAGATGTGTACTTAGACTAACGTCTAGGTGGTCACGCACCATGGCTTCCCGAAGATGAACGATAGGCGCCAACGTTGTCAAATTTAGTAGTAACATAAAAATATTGAAGTAAATATCAGAAAAAAAAAAGAAATAGAAAACTAAAAAAAACAAGAAAACCCAGGCCCAAACCCGGTGGATCAAAGTGTAACTATGTATAAAAATATCAGAAAATAAGAAATAGAAAACTAAAAAAAAACAGGTCCTAACCGGGTTTCGAGCCTACGACCTCTGAGTTGTAAGCTCAGTACCCTACTAACTGTGCCAATCTGCTCACATTCAGTCACATCGAATAGAAGGTTAAAGACTGCTTGGACGCATGCGCACCTCAACTACACCCTCACTCCTTTCCATGTTGGAACATACTGAATACCACCAAATAGTGAATTTTCATTGTAAAGGACAATGTTGCCGGATGAAAGTGTTTAGTTATACCTATTGTGCATGACTTCGAAAAAAAGTCAACGATAACGACTTAACGAGACAATCAACATTCGGCCAGCCTCTGGAACTAAGTACACGCCTCGATGCGCGCGCACAATTATTCTTCCTCTCTCTTTCAAACTGTTTTTCTCATATTTTCCTTGTCGTATTTGTGTAATCAGCACGGTTCGGTAAGCTTTTTCGCAATCCGTATATATAGTTTGGTATTTATAAACTTACCCCATACTCATCAGTATCGGATTCTTCCTCATTCGAATCGTATTTATCTTTTCTAAAATTTTTTCTTGAATCATCACTAATTTCACTGTAACCTCCTTGACTTCCAGAACCTTCAGACTGTCCGTCATAAGAATCATCGTGTAAGGAATTGGAAGAATTAGAAGGAGCAATGAAGTTTGTATCTGTACTTCTTTTTTTCAAAATAGAAGTTACTTCATTCTTTTTCGGTAAAATCGAAGGGTCCTGAAACATTTTCTATAAATAGAAAAAAGGACAAAACCACCACAATGGGCCCGATTTTACCTTGACCAGAGTTCCTCCTTTGGAAAAATTTAAATTAATAAAATCCCCCTTTCTCCTATTATTTTGAGGAAGAGGTCTGGCGATTTGAGGATTTGGATCTAGCGATAGTAGCCGTTCGGCCAATTCTCCTAAACCTAGTTCTTGTATATGAGCCAAAGTGGCTTGAGCTTCTTCAACATAAAAAGCATCCGGTCCCATATTTTCTTCAGGTGGTTCTGTACAACCTCCCGCTTCCATAATTACTGACAACAAATCCTAAAAATACTATTTTTTTGAAAACTGTTATGAACTTAATGATATTCATGTTATACTTTTCCACTTTCCACAACTAGCAAGTATCTTCTACTTTTGGAATTTTTTACATCACTCTTACATGAAAAGGGAAACACTTCTTTCCAAAGTACAAGTGACTTTACAGGCTCTGTTCTAGATAAATGGAACAGTCCTTGTTGTTTACAAAAGCAATACACATCTAAAAGATCCTCGTGTATGAAATGTGATGCAAGCAAATAACCCGAGTGAAAAAGAGCACTTCCCAACACAGTAAACAGTCTTTGACAATCTAGAGGTTCTTCATTCTTGAAGAAGAAATTTAAATTAAACACAATCTTGATATTTTTATTTCTTCACTTACCCAATCCCTATAGTCACTAGCTTCCAATTCAGATAAGGCGTCATCGATTTGAAGCTGTGCTTCATCAGATAAACACAATGTAGGAGCTACGGGCATGATGTCCTCAAACTGAAAAGGACTTACTTCTTTAGCTTTCGAGTCTAAATTGTCCAAAGCGATAAATTGTTGAGCAGTATTCCATAAACCACTGCTTAGAGTCCTGGCAAAAAATTTTGAAAAAAAATAATCCACTTGTGGAAGATATTTATCTGTTGTAAAACATTTATCTATTGATTCATACGAGAATTCAAGTAATCTTATAATTTCACCGTTAAGTAATAGAATCTCTTGTTTTGACACTCTGTTATCAGGCAACATGAGCAGAAGCAGTTTTTTATCGTAATTAGTGAAGACAATATTGGTCAACTGACCGTTGCATCTTATTGTGGTTACCCGAGGTCTACTTTTTGTTAGATCATAGAGTAAGTGATTTACTGTTATAAACATTCCTCGTGAAGTGGCTAATATGTTTTTTTGTAATGGTTTTGGAAAACAGTAAGTTACATCTTCGTTGTTTTGATTACTTTCACTCAAATTTTCAGTATTTATGTATAAAATTCCAATGGGATGTTTACATAATGTTTGCAGAAGAGCTTGTTCTTCATCTGACTTAGAATTGAGCAGTTCTCTAACAAAATCTGATTCAATATTAAGCTCATTTATTGGGGGATCTTTTGTAACTTCTATTCCAGCTACCCTTTGCAGCTTCAATAATACTTCATTACGATTGATGAATTTTTGTAGAATATCATCTAAATTTTGTACATTAACTTCTATGTTGTTGATGCTTTTCAGCCAGTCACCTATTTTTATATTCCTTTCCTGTTTTGCTTTACTGTCATATGAAAATCCTGCAATCATAACCCGATTTCCATCAGATAATGAGCTTACTACAAGTCCTAATAATGATTCAGCTAGAGATGTATCACTACTTAGGTTATGTCTATTTTCTGCATCAATATCTAACATTACCTCTTTTTCTTCACCTTCATGCAACTCCTATTAAGAAATGTAGCTATTTAACAAAGAAGTCTTGAAAATAACCTTGGTATTTACCTGAAATTTAACTTTAGATGTGTTATTATCACACACATCTATAAATTTGATATTCTTCTTACTTTTCCTTTTACTATCTCGTCTTCTTAAAAGTCTTAAAAACTTTCCTCTTGTACTGCGTCTCAAATTTGTTCTAGAAAGTGGTTTTGAAACTGTAGTCTTATTCACCTTAGTATCTTTATTTTGTACCACATAAGGATGACATTCAATATAAAGTAGCTCCCCAGTGAAATCATCTACATAGGGTTCCCATTCTGGAATGGTGCTAAAAAGTTGTGATGTATTTAAATATGTGGTACATTTTTATATAATTACTACACTTACCTGTCAGAATCGGAATCAGAGCTATTACTAGATTCTTCTGTCCACTCTTCATCTGTAACAGTAGCTGTACTACCGCTACTATTTAATGTTGAAGAATGAGCACCTAAAAGACTTTGGGATTCCATTTACACTTTAAATCATAAAAAACATTACCACTTTAAAAACATAAAAGATGGAAGTGTGTATAAAGTACAATATTTTATATTGTATTATATAAATTTAATTAAGGATATTTTAAAAATGTGGTAAATGAAATTATAAAACTTTTACAACTTGTGTTATTGTTATAAAAAATTGACAGCACATAAACCACAGATCACCTACAAATACAAATGAAAACAGACTGGTGTATTCTTTGACAGTATAAATAAATAATAGTGTATTCTGTGGTAATATCACCTGTGGCATCTACATCTACCGGAACCGTATCTAACTATACACCAAAACATAACGACATAACCTTCAATCTTTCTCATGAAAAATATCATTAATATTTTCATTTAAATTAACAAAAAGGAAAATGACACCTAATATAGAAAAACTAAAAAAGGAAATTAAGGAACTTCAAGAGCAGCTCAATGAAAAAGAAAAGCTTTTGCATACTATGCAACAGAAGCAGGTATGTTACTAACCATGTTAACTTGGAATGTTATTTACATCATTTTGTTAGGAAAATAGTGAGCTATACAGTAATAGTTTCATGACAGAAGAAATAGTACGATATAGTCGTCAAATGATAATGCCAGACATAACCATTACGGGACAACAATTAATCAAGAACAGTAGGGTGCTTATAGTTGGAATGGGAGGCTTAGGTTGCCCTGCTGCTTTGTATTTAGTAACTGCTGGTGTAGGTAAGTTTGGTTGAGCGTCTTTTTTCAAATCATTGAATTGCTACTTTATTGTTGTCAGGAGAAATTACCATTGTTGATTATGATGAAGTAGAACTCTCTAATCTTCATCGACAAGTGTTACATTCAGAAGAAGATATTGGTACTCCAAAAGTTTTGTCTGCTTTTAAGAAACTATCAAAGTAAGTTTACAATAATCCCTTAAGAATTTATCATCTGATCAATTAATTTTGTAGAATAAATAGTAATATAAAAATTATCCCAATACAAGAACACATCAACAGTGTGACAATTGAAAATCTTGTGAAATCCAACAAATTTAACGTAGTTGTTGATGGAACTGATAATGTAGCCACCAGGTATCTTCTAAATGATGTTTGTGTATTAAATAATATTCCCTTGGTGTCTGGAAGTGCTCTTCAAATGGAAGGACAACTTACCGTGTACCATTATAAAAGTGGACCATGTTATAGATGTTTATTTCCAGTACCACCACCTCCACACACTGTTACAAATTGTGGAGACGGTGGGGTCTTAGGACCAGGTAATAATCGTAAGGGGGATAAAATATTTTATTATAATAATTGTTCTAGTTCCTGGTGTTATTGGCGTTTTAGAAGCATTAGAAACAATCAAAATTATAACAAATTCATCTGGAGTGTTGTCTAGAAAGTTTCTAATATTTGATGGTTCAACTTCAATGTTCCGGAATGTTCAATTGAGGGACAGAAATCCTAAATGTGATGTTTGTGGAGATACACCTACTATTACAGCTTTAATTGATTATGAACAATTTTGTGGTTCCAGTGCACATGATAAAGTGATTCTAATCTTTATGCAGATTGTGAAAAAGTTTAATAGGTGTTACGAAAAATTCTTGTCTCTTTCTTTCAAGTAGTGTTGTACATATTATTATCCTTGTTTAAATAGTATTACCTATTAAACTTTTTTTTAATCTTTATACTAAGATTGGTTGGTAATTGTGTAATTTCAGGTAATTGATATAAATATATTGAAGAAAGATCAAGAAATAGATATCAAACAATTCTGTGAAATGAAAGGTACATCAATCACTGTAGACGTGCGACCTGAATTAGAATTTAAAATGTGCAATCTGAGTAATACTATAAATTATCCATATAAAGATTTATTTAAGGATGTTGGAAAATTCGAGACTTATTTGGAAAAATCGCCACTATCAACAAAAAATGGTAAAAGATTTGATAAACTTAATCAACAGTTGTTTTAGTTCGAGATGTTTGTTTTAGTTTTGGTGTTGTGTAGAAGAGGAAATGATTCTCAGAGAGCTGTAGCTTTTATAAAAGATAACTTGAAAGATTCAAGCTTTAGCTTTTATAATGTTAAAGGTGGATTGCAAGCATTTGCTAAACAGATCGACCCAACATTTCCTATTTATTAATCTAAACTACATTTTATACATATTAATACTGTTAGTAATATATTTTTTTATTAAAGTGCTAATGTTAATCATCCCGCCCTACCCGATTAGATTTTTTTACTCTGGCATATCCTGTTTTTATGCATAAGAGATAGTTGATCAAGAAAGGCTATTTTCTATCACTTAGTTGTTGATATTTAGAAAATAAAATACAAAACGATGAGAACTTTTAAAGAAAACAATTCAAAGCAAAATAATTTATATAAAACAATACATTCATTATATTAACATTGTTAGATATCACATTATTTTCACATATTTATAGTATATTACCTTACTAGAAGTCCCACAGCTTTTTAAATACTAAAATAACCCAAAAGAAATTATATACGCTCAATTTGACAGCTGACACTTAAGCATATCTAAAAGATTGTGGGACATGAGTGTAGTATTAAAAATATAAGTATATTTTGTAAAAAGATTGCTAAATAAACTGCTACTAATCTTATAGGTTTGAATCGACGAAGAAAGACAATTAATGTTCAAATATTTGTAGCTTAGAACATAAAAATCCAAATTATTATCTATTGAACAATTGACTTTTTAATGTTATTGAAAAGCCCTATATCTTATCACAGCAAATGAATCTATTCTGTTTTCGACAACTCTTCAGTTTTAATAGTGTCGATAAGTAGTTTGACTACACCGCCAGCCATCTTACTTCCATAATGTCCCTTCCAAAAGCGAGTATCCACCCCTTCGTGTTCGAAGATAAGCGAGATTATATTATCTGGATAGTCATCTATCACTATCTCTATCTGAAAGTGACAAATAGAGTAAGATGTGAAAAAATATGAACTAAAAATGCGTATTCTTGATGAAATTTGTATACCTTGAAAAAAATATACTTATTACTTACTTTTTCCCAATTCCCTTCACCCCATTGTTGCATAGTTTTTTCTCTTTCATCTTGGAATAGTAGCTTTACATTCGAACTCTCTTCATCTCCATATTCATCATTCATATAATTCTCATAGTCATTAGTTGATTTTGCAGCTTGCTCTAGTTCTTGAGCTAGTCCCTTAAACTTTAAAAAGTACTTACTGCCACAATCAAATCGAGCTGCTACCCACTCACTTGCATAAAGGTGTGGTTTGTGTTTCTTCAGTATATACCTAAGCAAACGTCGATTTTTCAACTGGATTTCCTTAAAAAAACATTTGTACATACTATTGGAGTCACGCTATCTAGTGGTAACAAGTCAAACTAGTAATAACTTACAATACTAAACTTGACTGAGCACATGCTATAATTTAAAATGGAAATCAATGATTCTGAAAACACTTTGTATATACATACTTACTTGTAATTTAACGCATTCTAAATATGATGTTGCAAAACAACTCTTTTCACCATTGAATTCAGGAATATTAGAAGGAAGTGGTTTAGCACCTTGAGGCTCTTTTTCTATCACAAATTGATCACCAAAGTTTTTTATTATTTTCCAATGTTTAAACTTTTCCTTGCCATTACCATTTTTCAACATATTTTTAAAAGCGTTAGTTGTACAGAAAACATAATAGACATACCATGGTAACCTAAAAAGAAGTTTGATACTACTTATTTTGAAAATTGAATAATGCAAAATATATTTTAGGTAAAATGTTAAAAATTACAAACCACTTATTTGTGTGTGGATTTTCTTGATTATATATGTCTTTCCACAACATTTCAGATTTGATAATATTACACCACTTCTTGCAAACTAGTGTTAAAGGTAATAGTTGTTCGGGAGGTACAAGGCTCAATATTTTCATTAAAATTTCTTCAGGAATGTATACATCATTCAAAAACAAACCATTTGTGGAGTCTTCTTCAAATGCATCATGAAATTTAAACTCATCCACGGATGCATAAACTTCCATATTGCTTTCTTTACGGCTACTACTCGAAAGAATTTTCAATGTATTTTTTTATATTTCCAAACATGAGTAGACTACAACAAGCAAATTCTGTTGCAATTTCAAGGACAGGTTTGTTCCAGCAGCCCCAACGATTTACTAAAAACTACAATTTATCAGAAGTGGGGCAAGCTGGAAATAAAACTAGATCGCTTGTTTGACTTTTTTTCTGGACCAAGCTAAATTCCGATATTTAAAATCCATTCAAAAACAACACAACCTAAAGTCGCCATAGACATTCTATGGCCTGAATCTTGTAGACCTTATAGCCTGCTAGCTACAAGCTTACTTTTTGTCCTTAAGTTGAGGTTGTATAGCTCACTCCATTTGCTTGTGTTGAAAAAGTAGAATTAGAGCAGCAAAAAAATTTTAATGACATTGACATGACATTGTTGTTGACAGTTTTATTGAAAATAGATATTATTTGGCGTCTATTAGGGTCTTAAGAACAATTAAATATAGTTTTATCAATCCATTCGTATACGTTTTTAAATATTGAAAACATATCAACGTAAAAGCAGGATAAGTTGAATATGTGATTTTTACAATATAAATTTGGGCACATTGCCCTATGAACTTCACCGTTATAAAAGGTATATATACCAACTTAATTATCATCAATTAATTCAACGTTCAAATTCAATATAATGCCATACATATAGCATAATTCCTCAATACCTTTCAAACTATGATTTAAATTGCTTATGTTATCATTAAACATACATGCTTCCTATAAAACTGAAATAAACAGTTTCATTATTTATCTTCAGATATTTCCACCATGAGTACACAAGAGATTAATATTCTCTGGTAGTTAATTTATATTGTTTATAAAGTGACCTATGGGCAATGAGACTGCCAGAGATATGGAGACTGAATCAGTAAAATCAGAAAACAGTTCAAAATCGAGACGATCTAGAAGCCATAGAGATAGAGCTAGTAACTATAGACATCATTCACATCGAAGCACCAGGTAACTTGTCTATTTTAATTACTTGTGTTATCCCAAAAAGTAGGCATAGTGAATTCAATTGAGTAATTGTTTTCTAGAAGCAGTAAATCCAGAAGAAACGACGACATGGCACCTTTTCAAACAGCTGTGACTCTAACTCCTGACAATCGAGATGGACAAGAAGTTATAGAAGTTCAAATTCTTCCACAGGATGATAATTGGGGTGAAAACACTACAGCTATTACAGGAAATACTTCAGAACAATCTGGTTCAGCTGAGGATGTATGTAATTGGCCTGGAGAACCTGACACAGGATTAGGGTTTGTATGTCAGAGATACATGGGCACAAGTATAACCTATATTCTATCCATAGCAGCCTTTCTAAGTCCAATAGCAATGGTGGTTTTACCTAAACTGGGATTTTTCCCAGATTTATCTACGCGAATCGGTCTTGATAGTAGTAAGTTACTTTCTTGTGGTGCTGAATGTAAAGGTCAATTGGTGTCACTAGCTTTCAAGATGGCTATACTAGCCATTGGTGCTTGGGCTGTATTTTTAAGAAAACCACAAGCTACATTACCAAGATTTTTCCTTTTCAGAGCTGGAATTTTAGTTCTTGTCTTGGTATGTACTTTTGCATATTGGCTATTCTATATTGTACAAGTAACGGAGACAGCTAGAGCAGCTGCAATTCCCGAAGAAACTGTTGACTATAAGGCTTTGGTAGCGTATGCTTCAAGTTTGACTGATACTCTTTTATTTATACATTATTTAGCTGTAGTTTTAGTTGAAATAAGACATTTACAGCCAACATATTGTATTAAAATCGTAAGGAGTCCTGATGGTGCAAGTCAGGCATTCGGAATAGGACAGTTGAGCATACAAAGAGCTGCTGTGTGGGTACTGGAGAAGTACTACACCGAATTTCCCATTTATAATCCGTACTTAGAACGTATACCAGTTTCGAAATCACGAAAAACTTCATCAAGTTTTAAATTCTACGAAGTAGATGGGGTTAATTCGACTCAAATTCAACAATCTCAAAGTAGAGCTATGCTGGCCGCTCATGCCAGAAGGCGTGATTCGAGTCATAACGAAAGATTCTATGAAGAACATGAATATGAACGTAGGGTTAAAAAGCGAAGAGCTAGATTAATTACAGCAGCTGAAGAAGCCTTTACGCATATAAAACGTTTACATAACGATCAAGTGTCTAGTATTCCGATGGATTCACATGAAGCGGCTCAGGCTATTTTTCCATCAATGGCAAGGGCTTTGCAGAAATATCTGCGAGTAACCAGACAGCAACCAAGACACTCTGTCGATAGTATTCTAAATCATTTAGCTTCTTGTTTAAGTAATGATCTGACACCGAAGGCTTTTCTCGAGCCGTATCTTGTAGCTGAACCAGTTTTACAGAATGATAAAGAAAAGAAAGATGTGCAAACTTGGGCGTTAATTTGTGAGGAAATTTTAACCAGACCTATAAGCGACGGGGTTGTTTTTCAATTGAGGCAAAATGATGTCTCGTTATTGTGCAATATTAAAAAATTACCTCACTTCAATATAACTGAGGAAGTGGTGGATCCAAAGAGTAATAAGTTTGTGTTGAGGTTGAATTCGGAAACGTCCGTATGACCAATAGAGTACTCGAGGTCTTTTGATAGACTGATTTGATTTTTTTGCATATCTCTTTTTTAATAGTAATATTAGTAGTGATGGAAAAGTATATTTTTGTCGATATATACGATATGTATTTGTGGGTTTTTGTATTCATTTGATTATATAAGTGAGATTGAAGTGCCCTTTTTGATGTTGAGTTTTTAAAAATACCTTCAAGTACCTCCACAGATGAAAAGTAAAAAAAAAGTTTACTAGAGATTTTTGTGTAACATGCACACCTCCTTTTTTTAACACAGTTTTCTCGTATATAAAGTTTTTATATGTGGAGGAATGATTTGTATAGTAAATGTTTTAAAATTAAGAGAAATCAAAGTACTGCTTTGATAAAAAAGCATTTCAAACTATTATTCATATGAACCCTTTTAAAAAATTCAAATTGTACACAATGTCTTATTACCAAGTCTCCCAATTTTAGTTAAAAAAAAAATAGGTTAATACATTTCATTGGGAAAGGGCCTAACGTAGATGGGGTTCATTTTGGTACTTCCAAAAACCTATATTTAATGTGTCTTCTGCTCTTTATAGCCGAGATACAGGGTGTTTTATAAATGTATCCTATTTCTTTCGAACCTCATAACTTCCGAGATACCCTGTATATTATTTTGAAATTTGGTACACGTGATAACCATTACCTAAAAACTCTATCAAAAGCATCTCCGAAAAAATAATGCAGGTCCGGCTTAACAAAAAATTTCAAATTCGTCTTTCCTAAGAACAACACCCTGTATATAGATTTTTTTGAAATTGTTCTTTATAATTGGAAAGAGTATAAAAAATTTACTTATTTCCTTTTTATTTTGCCGCAGACAATGTTACTACCAAAAATTGAAAGAAATAGGATAACTTTATAAAACACCCTGTATCTCGGTGATCCCCATCTATAGTTAAAGTTAGGCCCTTTCCCAATAAAACACCCTGTATCATTCACGTAGTACTTGAAGGGGTTCATATTTTATTTCTCAATGTTCAAAATTCTGACATTATTTCTTTATTGAACCCGCAAAATATGGAAAACTTTTGTGAGACTCCCGGTATATTGTATATGGTTTTCCATATAAAACGCACACAAAAAGAATACTCAGCATAAGCATTAATTTTATACCTTTTGTACGTTTTTATACAAAGTAATTTTTACAAATAATATATACACATTTGTAATTTTTTACAATTTTTTTAATGCATTTATTTATTTTTTTATACAATCCGTACTTGTAGCGCTCAAATTTTGAATTTGTTTTTATTATTACTTATAAATAATGTAAACGCCTTGTATATTTATAGCAAGTATCTAAATAAACCTGTAATGTTTGAACAAAATATCACCGCGTGTAACATAGTTCTAAATTTTTTCTACATTTTTTATTCAACCAAAAATAGTGGGTACTTAATAAATATATATTTTATACAATAAATCTTACATAGGTACTTATATACCTCTGGAAAATGTTGCAAGTTCTTCTCACTATAGCATATTTGTACTACTATGGCACTAAACCCATCCAAAAAACAATAACATCATGATAAGTGCCCATAAAAGCCATGAAAGCCCACTCGAATTGGGGATCAGTACCCTCCGGAGGTATTAAATATAATATTAATTGTTTATTGACAACAAAAACTGTTTATTTTGAGGTTAGTGTTTTTACTTGTTCCATGGTTATTGCTTTATGGAATTTGTCCAATAAGGACATGTCCATGAATTGACAAGTTGACAGTCGCTATTAGGATGAATAATTCGCGTTCCGATAGTGGGCGCTGCAGTTTATGTCAAAGTTGTCAGTGGAATGGGGAAAACAATGCTAACCCCCATTTGTTTCAATACAAGTAGTGTAATGGCGATTTGGTTTGTTTTCCCCATTTCAATTTTGCTCGTTTTCGCGAATAGGGCATGTCCACGACAGTTGACAATACCCCTGAGGGAAAACAATAAACACGATCAATAATAATCAAACAACTATTAACCTATATTATACATTATCAAATATGCAAGCTCAACAATTGAAATAACATTAAAAGTACACTGAAGCAAAACCAACTAAACTCAAACACGATCTATCATTATGAATCAGCATAACCTCATTATTAAGTACCACGTGTTCGTAACGCTTTGTTTTACCACAGGGCTGTTGTCAAAATAGTTTGTGACGTCACGTGGACATGCCGAATTATTTGGATAGATTTTCTATTTGTAATTTGGTTGTTTTGTAGTGATTAAATAATTTATATTATAAACAGTTATAATCTTGAAAAAGCACTAAATTGGAATTGATCCTCAGGGCGACTGTCAGATGACGCAACATAGACTTGCCCCTTTAGGCAATTCGGCGACCTGTCAAATTACATTTTAATAGAGTAATATCAATATTTTTTGTGAGATTCAATCATATCCACCTTTGTTGTCAATAATCTATAATAGAGTAGAGTAAAAAGTGCCGTAAATTTAAAATTTTCGAAATAGTAGCAGCTTATATTTTTCCCCCTTGACATAAACACAATACAACAAATAGTTTGACTGATTGTTGTGGATTGATGTCACTAAAATAAAGGAGTTTCAAACTGACCAATATTTTTTTCCTTGTATCCCTTTTACGGTACTTTTCGGAAGCATTAAAGTATGGGGTAGAAAATAATAAAAAATTTTCTACCCTATACAATTATCCAAATTCAGTATTCTTTAAATATGACAGCTGAACATTCTGTAGGTAGCATTTTTTATAAAGTATTCTAATTATAAAATTATATAAAAGTGTGATTATTATAATGTACTGATTTTTTATTTGAGTTTTATTTTACCCCTATGCCTAAGGTCAATATGGCTTTAATACAACATTTTTGTTGAAACTGGTAGATATGCGATAGGTTAACACTGCCTAGATTTAAAAAAAAATGCAAAATCCAAAGGAGGTGTTGAACTTATGTATGTATGTATTTTGGGGTGACATTCACTGAGACCTAAAAGATCTATTGTACTCCCTTACTTCTACTTAGTTTCGGAGGAAAGTCTCAGAAACTAGTAGCTCCTTCAGTCCTATTTCCCGGAGGAATTTTAGGATGAGTGCAGGCTTCAACTTATGTGAATGTTCTTCTTCTATCCAGTAATATCCCAGGTGCTGTGCTCTAGGATTCTGAAGTGCTGTGCAGTTGGAAAGTATGTGGATGGAGGCTTCTTCTTCCATGCCACAAAATCTGCATTCTTCTTCCTCCACTATTTTGAGCTTTTTCAGGTGCCCATTCAGGCGACAATGTCCCGTTAGGATCCCTGTTAAAACTCTTAGCGCAGTTTTACTTTGACTTATGCATTCATTTAATCTCAACAGGTTGTAGTCACCCAGAAGAGTCTTTGATTGTATAAGCCCTACTAGATCTTTCCAATGGTCAGATCTCTTTTTCTTGGCTTTACCTATTTCTTCCAATATTACATTGGGGCTGATTCCGCAAAAGGGTCCCCCAGAAAGGTAATTATCAGTCCCCCTCTTTGCTAGTTCATCTGTTATTTCATTTCCTTCTATTCCAGTGTGTCCTGGAATCCATAGTTCTCGCCTAGTTCATTGAGTTTGTCTAGGCATTCCCACACCATTTTGGAACTGATTACACAAGAGCTCAGTGCTTTAATGGCTGGGCGCACTTTCTTATGGCGTGGATTTCCGCTTGAAAGAGGTACTTGGGGTTTTTCCCAAGCTTACAGATTGTTTGGTTCCTGGCCCCTGGCTTAATTCCGTAACGAATTTCTTTGAAAAGTTATACTTTTTCATCAGGTCTGGAAGTGAGGAGGTAGTTTTTTTTAATGATTCCCTCTCTACTTAGTCTGTATCTTGTTCTTTCTGCAACAATTTCCAACACCATATGTAGAGGGGTGAGGTTGAGAATCACTTCCATGGCTGCCGTTAGGCATGTTCTCATTGCTCCTGTAATGCATATATACAGGCTATGTGCAATGTTATTAGTTCGTGGTGAACAAAATCATAATAGATAATTATTTTCAATACTTTTAATCTTACAAGGTTTTTATATCGATTTGAAAATTCAACTAATGGATGATATGAAATAGTTTATCGCCATTTATGTTGTGACGTAAATTACCTTACAGCGAAGTTAGCTACACAAGGGTTGACAGTACCACAATTCAGTCGTTTTCTTTTTTAAAATCGTGATGAAGTATGTAACATTGCTTATTGGATGCCTAAACTGGCTGCAGTCTGTTTATATTTTCTTCTAGCAGTGACAAACTATAATTTTCTTCAGCAGGCACAGCTACAAACTTTTTACGAGTCGTGTCGTGTTCGTGCATTTTGATACAAAACAAAATTTATATTCTAAGTAGTACTAATACTTTGATGAAATACCAAAAGTCGGATATCGGTTCAAAATACCCCAATGAAGTATAATGCGCATAGTCTATTCAATTTAGTTTAGTTCTATGGTTATCATGAGATATTTTTATTGCTATAGGCAATACACATTACTTGGATCTGTACGCTGGAACTGGATATTTTTTTTAGACAATGGATATTATCCACCGATTGAAACAGGAAAAGACTTATTGTGGCAGGAATTTAAATAGGCAACATTCTAAAACAGTAAAAATATGTTGGAAAACAAATAATCAAACAATATTTTTATAACAAAATTTTATATACTCTAAAATGAAACGTTTTCAGTAGAAATAAACTTAACTTAACAATAACTAAAATAAACTTTTACTTAAATCTCTTAATATTACTTTCAATTATTAATTTCTTGAGTAGACGCTCGACTATAAGGAGAATTCGGAGACATTCTATGCATACTTGAGAGTCGCTGTATAGGATATCTCAATAAATAAAAAATGAGTCCGCATAATATAACAACAGCTACGGATAATACAACAATCAACATCCTGTGACTCTTCTTCCCGTATATAGCTGGGAAACATTCTTTAACATCGCTCGGTTGTAATTCAAGAATTTGTTTCGACAAAAGTTCGCTAGGGTACTGACATCTACAAAATAAAGTGAAAATTAAAATTGACATCTAGCAAACTCTCTTACGGTAAGGTAAGTTCGAGTATAAGCGAATAGATGGCGACATACTATTTCGTTTTTAAAATTCAAAGTCAAATTGCTTTAGAGTTAATAGTTATTTAACCAACAAGTGTATTAATGAGGGCCATTAACAATCGAGATAATTTAACGCACGAGCAGGGCGAATGCGTTAATGTTCGAGATTTTTAATGGCCCTTTTAATACTCCTATTAGTTACAAAGCTTTTCCGTCGACTGTATAAGTTGTATTCATTTTTCTCAATATTTAAAAACTTAATATATTTATTTGACATTGAAATGTATATTTGGTTGCCTACAACCCAAACAATTTAAATATAATGTATAAGATGTACGTTGAGTTGCCTATAGAAAAATCGTTGATTAATGTAAATCATGCATTAATAGGGGTCGTTAATGTATGATTTTGTCTAATTTTGAGAACGTTAATAACATATATGTTAATACATGGTCGACGGAAAAAAGTTTTTACTGATTCCTAGCTTATAATATTACCTTATTTCATGGGATCTAAAAAATTCCAAAGCAAAGTTTTGCAGCCATAAAATATTGCAGTCACAGACCCATGGATTATGAGTTAGATCAACGTGATCCATCTTGCTAAACAGATATTTATAAGTCTCGTTCAAACTGTTTAGACCGTTTCTTGACAGAGATAACACTTTAAGTCGATGATCAGTATCTTTAGAAACGACGTCGAAAGCCAACTCGCTGAATTCCTTCAAATTAGGACAGTCATTTATGGTCAATTTTTCCAGAGCGAACAAATTATAGAAAGCGTAATGGTGGATACTGGTTAAAGACGCCATTCTGTTTAATTTTAACACTTTAAGAGAATGATAGTTGAGGTAACTAGCTGATATGTAACTCAATTTATTTCCGGATAAGTCAAGTTGTTCTACACTGTAAGGCACAGTAGGAATTAGGGTAAATTCGTTATCAGCTAATGAAAGTTCTTTTAAATTTTCAAAAGTATCAAAATACCCAGCGTGTAGTTGTTTCAATGCCAATCCATCCATGTGTAGATGGGTTAAATTTTGAGTTAAACCGAGTTTGTCTTTCAAAACTGTTTTTGATTGCGTTAAATATTCACCCATGTAATTATAACTAATATCCAGATGGGTTAGTTTATAAAGAGGATTAAAAATGAAGTCGGGTAGAGTTTTAAAATTGTTAAAACTGATATCGATTCGGACTAGATGTACCAAATTTTGAAAAACTTCAGCGTTATCGAAAGAATTTATGAAATTATTACTCAAATCCAGTTTTTTCAAATTCGGAAGGTTCTGAAAGAAGTTGACGTCGACCAAAGTGATATTATTATAACTGAATATGATTTCTTCCAAATCTTCACTTATTAGAGGTCGTTTATTTGGATCCAACGTTTTTATCAAGTTTATAGAAAAATCTATAACGTTCAAACCGTTGTCGATATTTTCCGGTACATCTTCAAGTAGTCTACTTGAACAGTCGGCAAAAAATGTAGGTAGGTGTGTCTTGATATTAGTATATTCTTTACAATCACATCTTACGCCAGTAGAATTCGTGCAAATATCACTGTAAACTACGTTTGAACACACTAACACTAAAAACACTGCAAAATTAAAAGCTTTTAATAACATTTTGGCGAGTAAGAACTAATAAAACCACGGACACATTCGTCTTATAATGCGCGATTTCTAAATAATCTTTATATAAATCATGGTATCTATTCTCAGACAGATAAACAAATTAATTTATATTATTTACCAATAACTTTTATCTAAGGTAAACTGATATATTTCTATATCGACTTAATAATATTTCGAGAGGTAGTTAATTAATATAATATGTGCCAAGTATTTTTACGGTTATTTTTATCAGTGGCGGCTCCGTGGGAGGGTACCTACCACTTTATTATATGGTTAGATGGTATTTTGGACAAAAACTAGTATACTGAGTGAGTTTTAAGTATGGAAGGCCTCAATTATATTGGGAACGTAATTGAAAATACTTGGATTTGGAAATAACCGGTCCAACTCTAGTAGGTATAGTACTATCTTCCAATAAATCTATACGCCGAACCATTTGAGTTTCCGTCAATTTATTTTGGGGTGACATTCACTGAGACCTAAAAGATCTATTGTCAAAGATTACAGAATAAAAATATAAGATGTTTCACTCGTTCGAATTTATCGCGTAAAGCACCGATGCCGCTGGTAACTGTCTGGTGACTTGGATGGTATAGTACGTCGCTACGTCCTTACTTGCATTCAGTTTTTATTCGTTGACTACCTTTTCTAGGGACTGGAGATTGCGGCATCCAACGAGAAACTCATTTTTTCTTGAATTATTTTTTGAATTGTGGTCTTAGAAATACCCAATAATGCTTCAATTTCACGGTATGAGACATGACGTTCTTCTTGGATCAGTTCACGTTTTCCTGGATCGTCGTTAATATTAATTCATCTCCTTTTAAATTCTCCATGCCAACGAGAAACTGTTGACTGATGTGGTGCTTCATTGCCAAAACTATAAACCTACTTGGCAGGGCATTCTTGTTGAGACAACTGAAGTAACAAAAACGTTTACCATTTAGCTATAAACCTACGTCACGTTGGTCGTGAATCACCCTATATACAGTGTGAAAAAGAAGGGTGAACGGCTGTAACTCGAAAAGTATTTGCCGTACAGCAAAACAATTTCATCACTTCATTTAACCCCCTTCAATTGATAGTTCCCAATATACCAATCTTTAAAAAGGATTTTTAGAGTTTTTAGAACAAGAATTGACGATATATTTTCATCATTTGATTCTACTAGAATATTGTCTAAGACTGATACATCATTTTCCACTCTTAGAAAATTATAATTTAATAATTTTCCGATTTATTTTTTGAAATTTAAAGTAGGCACGCACCCTAGAATACCCATATCTCCGCTATTGTTTTTTATAGATAATCTGTATTACCTGTACTTCTAAGTGTTTTTGTAATTGTAGATAAAGTAGAAATTGTGTAACATGTTTTCCTGTTAAAATTACAGTGTTGACTCAAGGGTCAAAGTGTATAGTTTGGCAAACTTATCAACTGAAGCTGGATGACGTAACTTGGAGACGCTTTATTGATTAAATTTATCGAACAGCCCCCGTTGCTATGCAACCACCTGACTAACTATTGGCAAGCGCGTACGTGTGCTTTTCCCTCTCACTCTGACTATTGATTGATATTGATTATCCAGTGAAGTGTTGGTATTGTATTTTATAGCAGTATTTTATATTGTATTGTATTTGGAATAGTGTAGTCATTCGTGTTAAGGAATCAGCACCTCGCTCATTGGAATGCTCTGCAGGGTCCTAGACAATCCAAACTTCTATTGAAGGGATGGACTGATGGACACGCCAGGGCAGCCATTGAACTACCAAGGAGTAGGCTAAGAAAGATAGCAGGACTCCTAACAGGGCACTGCTGTTTGAGGAAGCACCTCTACAATCTAGGAGTAGAGGAAAGTTCCCTATGTAGGGGTTGCGGCATGACTGATGAAACGTCAGTTCATGTTCTCTTAGAGTGTCCACACTGGGCTGTATTACGCAGGCGAATCTTCGGAGTCACTGTCATGGCTCCTGGAGACACAAGCAGGCATCCACTGAAAAAGGTTGCGGCCTTTATTGAAGGGCTCGGCTTCATGGATGACTAGGTAGCAGGATTGACACAATGGGCCCGCCAGTGGCCTCAGTGTCGGAGCCTTGGCTTGAGTTGTCCAGGACAGGGCTCGCCTGCGTATTTAGTAGTAGTAGTAGTAGTAGTCATTCGTGTTTGTCCATTTTTAAAAATTGGATCAATATAGTCGTGGAAAATACCTTACCTTTAAAGCGAAGCTTAAAATCAGTCAATATGTATACATAATCAAAAAATTAAATTTTCAATATTTTTATAAAATACCGTAGTCTATTGGTACATTTATAACAGATATTGGCTATGTTTCCTCACCCCTTTACCTATGCTGTTTAGCTTCAGACAGGTTTGCTAAACTATACTGACTTGAATTTTTTATGTAATGAGAAAATATTCTCGAATATCCTTAGAATTCATTTAAAATATTTCAACCCATTCCAAAATCAAGTAAAATAATAAGATGTACTGCAAGTGCCAAACGTGATGGCAAGCGATCGCGCAGGTATAGACTCTCACAATTAAATTACTATTGGATTACGATACTCCCCTTGCCGATCAGTGTCGTACCTATACCACAGAAATTATTCAGATAATTCCAAACGCCAAGAATTGAAGGACAACTAATGATACGCCTCTGGCACAGAGCATCTATATGTCTTGTGAGAGCTGTAGAGGGAGGTAACATTGAAAATGAGTCTGTGCGCATGTGGGCGGGATCGCCATCACGTTAGGCACTTGCAGCACTGCAGCCTTATAATGTATGAAATCAGCAGAGAAAAAAGCTACAAAAAGTTTGTTTAAGAGACCTTTTTTTCACAGAAATAGTAGGTACTACAATCTTAAAGAATATTTATTTTGCATTATGTTATAATTTTTAGACAGCGTCTAAATGGAAAACTAATATTAATAATATGTGTGTATATGTATTGAAATATGTGTTTTCTATTTGTGCCTATCAACGAATTTCACGACAAAAAAAAGATGGTTAAAAGCGATACTAAAACCATTGAGTTTCCACATCAATTAGAACGCTATAAGGTATGAATTGTTGTCAAACTAACACCCTTTGATAACAAAGATAACGCGAACAATGGTATCAGTGATCTATCCGTGGGTACCACAGTTGGTTTCATGTAAATGGTTACTGTTTTTACCTCACGACAACCCCTAATGCGGGACAATGATAGAGATAAAACACACTTTTCAATTCTGCTTTTTCTGTGCTTTCAAATGATGACATAACCGTACAAAGAAATTTGAAAATGGGGAAATACAAATCAAGTAAGTTCTTTTCTAAGCCTGAAACTGAATGGGGACTTGGGCCAAGCAAGGTACACTGGTTGTACAAAATGGTTGTTATCCCCAGGATTACATATGCATCTCTGGTCTGGTCTGGTCTGCGATGCTAAAACTAAGCAAGGTCCGAAGACTTGCATGCATTGGCATTACAGGGGCAATGAGGACTACTCCTACAGCGGCGCTGGAGACAATGCTATACCTTCCTCCACTACATTGTGTCATAAGGTGCAAAACAAGGGCAGTTCTAACCCGACTGGAAAAAGCATCAGACCATGACGTGGCACATGGAAGAGGACACACAGAAATAAGGCACGTGGATGGCGACATATTTAAAATGCCAACAGACCACATGACCACCAGATATATCTTTCGCAAGAACTTCGAGATTGTCATCAAAGATCGAAAGGAGCTTGAGGAAGAGAACGCTCCACCACTCAGTAGATCGAATAATCTGATCTGGTACACAGAGGGAGTGAAGAATGAGCTCGGCACCGGAGCGGCCATATACAACAAATCGAGAAAATATGAAGGAATCGTCTCGCTTGGTAAATACGCCTCGGTATTTCAAGCAGAGGTCTATGAAATACTTGCATGTGCAAGGGGAAATAACATGAGAGCCTACAACAACAAGCAGGATCTACAGTGACAGTCAAGCTGCCCTTAAAGCACTTCAGAGCTATAGGGTGACATCTTGGCTAGTATGGGAATGCGGCGAAGAACTTAGAAGACTGGCGACTCGGATCAGTGTAAAACTGGAGTGGGTCCTAGGTCACAATGGAATCGCTGGCAATGAAAAAGCTGTCGAACTCGCAAGAACAGGATCGTCAACCCTCATGAACGGAACCGAACCAGCTGTGTGCATTCCTAGATGCTCCACTAGGTCATGGTTAAAAGGGTGGGTAGAAGAACAACACAATAAACACTGGAAGAATACGCCCAGGCAAATAGATTGGACGAAATTCATAAAAGAACCATCCAAAAAAGTAGCTAAAGAACTGCTCTTAATGAGCAGGAACAAACTACGCACCATAACGAAGCTACTTACGGGACACTTTCCCACAAACGAACACCTGAACAAAAAAGGGATGTATAACCGAGACCTTACATGCATAGGATGCAAAAAGGATACCGAAACAGCTCTGCATATACTATGCAATTGTGACACGCTGGACCACAGGAGGCAGAAACTGTATGGTAGACCCCAAATGACTCCAGAAGACTTCTACAACCAACCAGCAAAGAGCCTGTATGAGCTAATACAGGAGTATCTACAATAAGCCCAGGAGGCTGAGGTGGTGCCGGCGAAGGGACGGCACCTATTATAAAAAAAAGTTCCCTTATGTACCCTTATGTACCCTTATGTACCGCTACTGATCCATTTGAATTACTGAAGATAATATCAAAAGTTGAATTGGACGGAATAGATTTTGTATTTATTCATATTTGGGGCAGTGTGTGCAAGTCTGAATAAATTTAAGTATAGATTTAATTGAACGTCTGTGAGATATCGAATTTCTTTTGTACTGAGTCCACAATGGTACTCGGTATCTGAAAGATGTATCAGCTTTATATTAACACATGTACGATATATTGACTTGTTTGTATACACCTGGAGTTGTAACATAAATTTTTAGATCTTTTCTAGTTTTGTTAAGTTAATATTTTCAATTGTAATAGTCATGGAGAGAATCACTGAAATATTGATTTGAAATAATTATATAAGATTCTCTCTTTATATTTGCGATTATATATTTATAAAAACTAACCATTCGCCCAAATGCCATCTTAGCTTAAATGCCGATCAAAAGCACGTGACGTAACGCATTTGTAAACATCGTTTGATATTTTGTATATCGTTCAAACTTTCATTATATTTACTGTGATATGTGATGTGATATTTCCTCGTTATAAATGATTGGGAATATAAGTTTTATATTAACAAAAGTATGACAATGAAACAAAGAACAAGGTTCTATCAAGAAAAATGGTTCGAATTCGTTAAGAATCAGCGTAAGAAATATTTTGCCACATATTTTTTATTGGGATCTTAACAAATGGTTTGTTCGATTTATTCTTGTATCGTGTAACCTCACACCATGGTTACACATTAGAATTCATGACTATCCCATAAAATAATTCAAATTATGAAGTGTTTACGAAAGCGTGATGCCCTAGACAGGCGCCATTACTATTCTAGAGTTTTATCCAATTTAAATCGTTAAAAAAATGAATTTTCCTTTTAAAACCTCCATTTTTCTGGAGAAATTATATTCATTTCGAATAAAGTATATGCGTGCAAACCCCTTAAAACAGTTTTTCTAAATCCAGTAATTAAAACCTCGTTCTTTTATAATTATTTCTAATATACTAACAGACGAGAAAATGAAGTCATTTCAATAACGCATCAACCTAACCTCAAAAGTATCACTATTTGTATAAAATATCACTCGGTAAATCACGAGAGCTGTGTTTTTGGATATTAACTGACGGTAAATGTCGACCATATTAATTTATTGTTATTGCTCTTACTCCTCGACCACAACCGACCTTTTGGTATTATTTATTTGACAGGTCATCAGCCCATAACCTTTAATTGTACTGTACGGGCTTCAGTCATTCTTATTATATACTTCGAATACTCTTTTTTTATAAAATCAAATTGTGTTTCTTGGTACTAATTCCAATTTAAAACGAGAACAATACATTTTGCTTTAACGTTTGTCGTCCTGACTTAATTAATCAACGAAAGTAAATCGATTCCTTGAATTTGAATGTCCTAATACACAGGACCTTATTCAATTAAGGATGATTATTAACATCTATTCACATTGAGTAGATTATGAATATATTAATATGTAATGGGAATTCAAATACCATTACCAGACTTAGAAAGAATGTCATTCAATGGTACACAGACGGCTTAAAAGCAATAGGAGGAACTGGGATAGGAGTGTTCGGGCCATGAACCAAACTCTCTGAAAGCTTGGGAAAAACCGCAAGTATCTTTCAAGCGGAAATCCACGCCATAAGAAAGTGCTCCCAGTTCAATATTGATAAAGGATTCAGAAGACAAAGGATTATCTTAATGTCGGATAGTCAAGCAGCAATTAAAGCACTAAGTTCTTGTGTAATCAGTTTCAAAATGGTGTGGGAATGCCTAGACAAACTCAATGAACTAGAATAGAAGGAAATGAAGCAGATGAACTAGCAAAGAAGGGGACTGAAATACCTTTCTGGGGGCCTGAACCCTTTTGCGGAATCAGCCCCAATGTAATATTGGAAGAAATAGGTAAAGCCAAGAAAATGAGAAGATCTGACCATTGGAAAGATCTAGTAGGGCTTATACAATCAAAGACTCTTCTGGGTGACTACAACCTGTTGAGATCAAATGAATGCATAAGTCAAAGTAAAGCTGCGCTAAGAGTTTTAACAGGGATCTTAACGGGACATTGTCGCCTGAATGGGCACCTGAAAAAGCTCAAAATAGTCGAGGAAGAAGAATGTAGATTTTTGAGGCATAGAAGAAGAAACCTCCATCCACATACTTTCCAACTGCACAGCACTTCAGAATCCTAGAGCACAGCACCTGGGAGATTACTGGATAGAAGAGGAACATTTACCTAAGTTGAAGCCTGCAGATATCCTAGGATTTCTCCAGGAAATAGGACTAAAGGAGCTACTTCCTGAAACTCACGATAGATCTTTTAGGTCTCAGTGAATGTCACCATTGTCACCCCAAAATACATTCATACATACAAGATTTAAAATTATGAAATTTACCATCAAATAATTTGCATCCTATTAAATCATACACCATATAATTTTCCCTTTCTACATATTTCTAAGAAATAAAATCAGTTCCATTACAATATCTTCCTCGTAATTCCCGTGACAAAAGTGCACGTGCCAACGATTTCCAGATCACCCATTTTGTTCCGTTCGTTTCCACTCTCCTTGTGAAAAGCACTAATTGCTGTGATACATTATTGATGTCTTCTCGGCTGAAAGGGATCTACATTCTGGATTCGGGAACGTTCCCTCTTACAATCCAAACGACAACGAACTCGAAATCACCAACAGAACCGAACTTGCTCTCTAGTTTCAGGAGCTGCCATTCAATGCAACTGCACCTTCCAAGTAAAGAACATTCCAAAATATTTTGTGGACACGGCATAAAAGTTTATACACTGTGGACGATATAAAGGAGTACATTTTTAAATTGAAAATATTTTTTTTGTTTTTTGTGTGATTTATTTCCTTTTGCAGGGCTAATAACCTAACATGTCCTCAACATGACTGTAAATTTGGAAGCAAAAATAATGTACAAGGTCGGACTTATAAAAAAAATTACACAACAGTGCATTTGACCTCGTTGCAAATGAAAACTGTTTTAGCTAAAATTGTACACAGTGTATATTTACGATTAGCTTGCAATTTTGACATTTGTAGTAACAATTGCAGCAACTGAACAAAATCTAAGTATCCAAAGTGTTTTTAAAAAAGTATAATTAATCATATAACGGGGGAAGTTACGGTCCAAAAGTTGGCTGCCGTGTCCGGGTTTGCCAGACTTTTGTTGTCAAAATCAGATCAGAATTTCTTGTGTTGGTTTGTCGTTTTTATTCGCATTTTATAGTTTGTTATTCACTGTGTGAGATATAATCTGTCATTTTCTTCACTATTTAAAAGCGAGTATCGAACAATGCGTCGCAATGCCTAAATCCTTATCAAGTGGTTGCAAGAAGATGGTAGCATCCCTAATATCATATTTTAAGAGAGAACGAGATAACCGTGGACCGCTAATTCCTATTACTTCTGTAAGAGATATAAGTTTTTAATAAATACATTGTTACTTAATGCTTCAATTACGATGCAATTCAACATGTGCATGAAGATAACATTTTTCAGTTAAACTTAGCGTTTCAAACTTGGACATCTTGAAATTTTTGTATTTATTTATCAAAATTTTATAATGTATGCTCTTATTTTTGAGTTGAATGTAATCTTATACAATAAACAACTTATCAACAGAATTTTATGCCAAAAGCTGGCAAAAAATCACAACGTGGCAACGATGTAAAACATAAATCATGTTTTGTTATTGCAAACTTATCGTAAACACGTAACCTACAAAAACATCAACAGCATTTATCTGGTAAAAATCAAAGTTTGAAAGGAAGGATTGTATCGTAATTTAAAAGAAAAAGGGAAAAGGAAGTACAAAGTCCAAACATCATCATGTATTTTATGCTTTACAAATCCATGTTCCAAGAATGCACTAGTCAAATGTAGGACAACAAAGTAAAATATCCAAATATCCACGTGTAATTTTTCTTCATTTCTGTTGTCTGAATCAAATGCTTGGAAAATGAAATTTCGGAAATATATTTGACAGACTACGGATTTGTTACTATTTACTGTATACAGTGAGGGGTTTATAATCCTTTAATATTAAATCCTTAGGACAAGATACCTATATATATATACAGCACTACATTATGCCTATCTGGTCCTCGGCCTCGAGATCTTTCATTCTCTTTCCATTTCCTTCTGTTTCTCGCCTCGTTTAACCAGTGCCTAACTCCCACTGTTCTTAGTTCTCTCCTAACCTCTTCCAACCATGTTTTCCTTGGTCTTCTTCTCTTTTCACCACCTTCTTCTCTTCTCACCCATCTATCTTCTATCATTCTATCTATATGTCCCAACCATCTCGCTCTCCGTTCTTTAATTATATGGGTTATACTTGGATGCTTATAATATAATTCAGAGAGTTCTTTGTTTGTTCTTCTTCTGTAGATTCCATCTTCCTTAATTCCACCATAAATCTTTCAGAGCATTTTACGTTCCCATATTTTTAATTTATTCTGTTCTTTTTTGTTCATTGTCCAAGTCTAGATAAGGGGGCGTCCATTAATTACATGAGGTGTTCTAGGGGGGAGGGGATCAACTTAATCTTTCCAAATCTCACTTTGGGGGGAAGGGGGGTCCTAGCAGATAAAACATAATTATTTTTATCGCAGAAAACGGTGTAGTTTAAAAAAAATACGTTAATATTCACAAATACTAATCTTTGCTATAGTCTCCCTAACTGACGGACTTATTATTGTTTGGTACATTCTTATTATAGCTGTTCGTGATTGGTCTTTGGATTTTAACATCTTTAATACCTTTCCTGCTGCTTTATACTGCCTTTTGTTAACCTTAAGAACCTCAAGAAAAGAAAAGACAAGATACTTAGCCAACGAAATATTGTGAAATATACTTTACCATAATAGAACCGCATTCTACTTAATTTCAGGTAAAATTATTGGTTAAAAATGTTTAGTAAAAACATATATTTTCGTTGTCGATCAATCATATCTCATGGTAGGATTATATTTCGATGCTTTTACAAAGAGAAATATGAACCCGAAGAGCTTGTTATGAACCACTCTTCGATTACTATCATGGGTTTTACATAGCTTTCAATTCATAACTTATAATATTTTGTTAGCACTACTACATTCATTCCATCTGCCTCTAACGCCAAAAGGGTTCAATAAATACAGGGTGTTTGTTAACGCTAGAACAAAACGCCATTGACGGTAGAGAGACTTCAAATTGTAGGTATAAAAATAGATAATACTAATTATGTCTGCCCAACTACTTCTAAACTCCACGAGCTGCCACTGGTATATTTATATAAAACTTTTTTCAAAACAACAAAATGTAATAGATGCCAAATTTATTAAAACATGTTTTTTTCTGTTTATTTGTTCGCCCTGTATAGTAGTGTCCTACTTCATCGTGGTCCAGTGATCTCTATCAAGAAGATACAATATAGGGTCGTAATAGAGTTTTCGGCTAACATGCTCTTTTCCTCTTTACATTCAAATCTCACAAGGAAGAAAACGAATATATCACTAATAAAGTTGTCTCAGCTCATAATATACTCTAGTACAGAGGCGTCACAAATATATGTTTTTTTTGGGTATTATAAATCAGTTCTGTATCTGTATCTGTAGAGTAGGGAGGGTGAGTGTAGGATAACAGCACTTAGGTCACATGTGACACTCGCATGAGACATGCCTGACAGTTTCATTTTCCTGTTCACACATCCTGCATAGGGGTGTATCCACTAGCCCCATAGTATGGAGGTGTTTCCTTAGTTGACAGTTGCCAGTCAGAAATCCTACTGTTAAACGTAGGTTTTTCCTGGTCATCGCCAAATATTTCTTCGGCGCCTGCTTCCCAGGGTCGCCCAGGGTGATCCTAGCAAGACTGCATCCTTTGATTTCATCCCATCTCTTAAGGGATTCAGCAAGGGTAGTTCCGCAATTGTCGAAGTCGTTAGGCCGTAGGTGTCACTGGCTCCTAAAATTTTCAGTCCAGCCGCTTTCCTGGCTAAAGAATCGGCAATGCGATTACCTTTAATACAAAATCAGTTTCTAGACCATAGAGATACTATACAGATAGAGGCAACAAGCCATAGGCCGTTGTGTCTTTCTTAACTTCGGTAAAAGAGAAAAAGACAGAGTATCAGAGTTTTTTCTGTCGTTGTCTGTGTCTATAGCATGCGCGACATTAGAGAAAGTCAACCAGAAACTTTGACTCACTATCTCTCTCTTACAGACTGACGGGTTCCAAGCTGGCTTCTTGTCTCTATCTGTAGTATCTCTATGATCTAGACACAGAATGTCGAGCAGTACCTTGTGTAATATTACAAGAACCATTTGGAGCTACTTTTGACTCCCTCGAAACTCAAAAACTATTTCACATAAACATGCCAAATTTGGCTCATATTTAAGACCTGCTAGCTACATAATGTGCTCCAAATTTCATAGACACACCTCAAACAGAAATTAAAATCGGCATTTTTATCACTGACTGACATGTAGATCAAAACTTTAGCCCATTTCCAGATGACCTAAAAATTTCAAATTTGGCATCTTTCTGGAGGCCTGAACCCTTTTGCAAAATCAGCCCCAATGTAACATTGGAAGAAATAGGTATAGCCAAGAAAAAGAGAAGATCTGACCATTGGAAAGATCTAGTAGGGCTTATACAATCAAACCTGTTGAGATCAAATGAATGCATAAGTGAAACTTCGCTGAGAGTTTTAACAGGGATCCTAACGGAACATTGTCGCCTGAATGGTCTCCTGACAAATCTCAAAATAGTGGAGAAAAAAGAATGTAGATTTTGTGGCATCCATTCACATACTTTCCAACTGCACAGCACTTCAGAATCCTAGAGCACAGCACCTGGGAGATTACTGGATGGAAGAGGAACATTTATCTAAGAAAAATCCTGCAGATATCCTAAAATTCCTCCAATAAATAGGACTAAATAAGCTACTAGTTTCTGAGACTCTCCTCAGAAACTAAGTAGAAGTAAGAGGACACAATAGATCTTTTAGGACTCAGTGAATGTTACCCCAAAATACATAGATACCTACTCTATCTTCTAGATATACCAACCCCGTTTGACTTTGAAGTGTAATTCAATAGCCGTCGGGGTCTATAGCCCGAGAAGTAGTTGTTGCTACTTAGTTAAACGGTCATTGTTTGTGAAAAATTTTTTTCAAAACTTATAAATTATTATTCTGCGATATCTAAGTGCAACTCAACTAATAACCAGACATTATTTAGGATTAAACAAGTTTAACAAGCAATTTTTATAGTGACATTTAGACCTATTTGGAAAAAAAGTCACTTGTTACAAAATCTACCCTAAAAGGAGTCTACTCAAAGGTATAGCAGTTTAAAAAATTAGTTTGAAACGGACATAACCTCAATTTATCTTTGCTGTACCTATTAAAAAGATATTATGGTTACATTTTAAGATGGTGGATAGTTTTTCCCCTTGAACGTACGTCTCTGTTGTCCGGTATATAAAGCAAACGGTGTAACCCAGCCAGGCGAAACAATCGAGTCTGAAAATAAATTTCCTTTTTCAATTTTCATTCTACGTCAATCTCTTACACTTATTTTCTTCGGCACAGATTTGATTTCATATTCCAGTTGGCGGCGGCGACGATTCCCTTTTTGTTTGTGGCTCGTTATTTACGTTTTCCTTGTTGCGACAAATGAGACTGGGGAATATGGATCTGGATGTCGGGGAATATCATTAGAAAGTAGTTTGTCCGGTTACTTTTTTTGTTTAATACACGAGCTGGTCGTTGAAACGATTTAAAACAAATTTTGGTTTATTTTTTTATGGGAATTGGACATTATAGTTTGAAAAAAACTAAAAAACACGGTTTATAGGCTAAATTAATGTCATTATGGTAATAGAGGGGGGATTTGTACTACTTTTAGGACACTAACTCAGCATTTCGGAATAGAACTATATATAGTGAGAAATTATAACAATTGATATCGAGCACTACCGAAACACTATTACGGCTTGATTTATCAAAAAATTAACGAGAATAATAATGAATACACCCCAAGGAACATATTTGAGGGTTTCACGAGACGACAAATTTCATCTCGAAAGAAATTTCTCGTCACGTCTCGATAATCGAGACGAGAAATTAACAAACTCCCGTCTCGAAGTTTTTCTTGAAGACAATCTCGATCTCAATTCGAGATTCCCGAAAACAAAAAATGTATACAGGGTTTATCTAAATATCACAATAGCTATTTATGTAACAAGTTATGAAATGCATCATTTTGTGTAACGAGTGAAATTTTTGCGGGGCGAGCGAGGTCCCGGTATTCTCTCTTGTTTTTATTAACTGGTGATAAAATTAATTTTTAATCACCAGTTACATAATATTTTTCATTATGTAACTGGTTACGAAAAATGTCTCTTTATATGTCAAAATTAGCTGAACAAAATTGAAGGGGTTATTCCATGAAGAAAATTTGAAAATTAAGGCGGGTATTTGGAAAAATGTTTTTGAAAAAACCTTGGTATTTATTGGTATTTATTTTTTATTTTGTGGCTTTAGCTTAATATACAGGGAAGAGTTGTTAGTTATTGCAGCATTCACATTTGTCGAGATCAAGAAATCGAAAAATCTCGAATTGCTACTCTTGATCTCGTCTTAAAAAAGAAATCTCGACTTCTAAGTCTCGTAAAACCCTATATTTAACATGATTTATCAAAAAATTAACTGCAATAATAATGAATACACTCCAAGGAACATATTTCATCTCATCTCGAAAAAATGTCTCGTCTAACAAACTCCCATCTTGAACTTTTTCTTGAAGACAATCTCGATCTTAATTAGAGATTCTCGAAAACAAAAACTGCAGGTATACAGTAGGATGTCCGTTATTTACCAATTTGATTTTTGACTTTGCAGCGCCTCGAAAATTTTTAGTTCACGACCTAAAAAAGAAATATAAGACCCATATAAGCCCTTGATATTCATAATAAACCGTGCATCCAAGACGATACATTTTCCGTTTAAATAACATGGGGTTTTGGCACTTTTTACAATTAATTTTTATGTCTCTATGACAGTTTATGAATGGCAATGGCAAACAATTATTTTTGTAGAAAATTGAACGCTCTACAAAAGCTTTCTCTTATCTAATATTTTTCGATATATTCACTTGCTTAAAAGTTATTCAGGGTTAAAGCTCAACTAAAAATAACTTATCATATTTTTTTGTATTTTGACCAAAAAACTATCGTTGTTTATATTAAAATTACAGATACAGATTTTCTTCTATTAGATAATACTACTTGGTCTAATCATCCAGATTATTTGAAAGGTTTAGAAATTGGTAAGCATCTAAAAGTGGTCAATGATTCTGCAGAACGAGCTGTCAAACTAACTGAAGAATATATTAATACTCTAGCTAAGCACGAAGATCAGAAACAGTATGTTCTTCAAATTGTGAGTGATTATAAAAACAAATTTCCAAATGCCACCAAAGAATGTTTAACAAAATAAATTTTGTTCATCAATGTGTTGGAAAATTTGTCATATTTTTATTAATAAATAATTTAAGTTTAATTTATATCGTCAGTAATATTGTTTGGTTATTGAGATATTTAACACTATTTGTAACTGTGATACAGTTGAAATCCGATATTTTTGGCAATGAACTATACATTTTAATATAAACAACGATAGTTTTTTGGTCATAATACAAAAGAATATGATAAGTTATTTTTAGTTGAGCTTTAACCTTGAATAACTTTTAAGCAAGTGAATATATCGAAAAATATTAAGAGAAAGCTTTTGTAGAGCGTTCAATTTTCTACAAAAATGATTGTTTGCCATTGCCATTTATAAACTGTCATAGAGACATAAAAATTGATTGTAAAAAGTGCCAAAACCCCATGTTATTTAAATGGAAAATGTATCGTCTTGGAGGCACGTTTTATTATGAATATCAAGGCCTTATATGGGTCTGATATTTTTTTTTAGGTCGTGAACTAAAAATTTTCGAGGCGCTGCAAAGTCAAAAATCAAATTGGTAAATAACGGACACCCTAGTAAACAGGGTTTATCCAAATTTCACCAAAAAAATTGAAATGATTCGATGATGAAAATTTGAAAATTAAGGCGGGTATTTGGAATAATTTTTTTTTGAAAAAGCCTTTGCAGGAAAATTTACACTTTTGCGAATATCAAAAAAATGGTTTTTCTTTTTAATTTTGTGGCTTTAACTTAATATACGGGAAAGAGTTGTTAGTTGTATGGATGTATGTATGTATGTATGTATTTTGGGGTGACATTCACTGAGACCTAAAAAATCTATTGTGCCCCCTTACTTCTACTCAGTTTCTGAGGAGAGTCTCAGAAACTAGTAGTTCCATAAGTCATATTTCCCAGAGGAATTTTAGGATGTCTGCAGGCTTCAACTTATGTAAATATTCCTGTTCTATCCAGGTGCTGTGCTCTAGGATTCTGAAGTGCTGTGCAGTTGGAAAGTATGTGGATGGAGGTTTCTTCTTCCATGCCACAAAATCTGCATTCTTCTTCCTTCTCTATTTTGAGCCTTCTCAGGTGCCCATTCAGGCGACAATGTCCCGTTAGGATCCCTGTTAAGACTCTTAGCGCAGTTTTACTTTGATTTATGCATCCATTTGATCTTAACAGGTTGTATAAGTCAGCCAGAAGAGTCTTTGATTGTATAAGCCCTACTAGATCTTTCCAATGGTCAGATCTTCTCTTTTTCTCGGCTTTACCTATTTCTTCTAATATTACATTGAGACTGATTCCGCAAAAGGGTTCAGGCCCCCAGAAAAATATTTCAGTCCCCCTCTTTGCTAGTTTATTCGCTATTGCAACTGATTACACAAAAGCTCAGTGCTTTAATGGCTGCTTGACTATCCGACATTATGATAATCCTTTGTCTTCTGTATCTTTTATCAATATTGATCTGGGCGCACTTTCTTATGGCGTGGATTTCCGCTTGAAAGATACTTGGAGTTTTTCGCAAGCTTTCAGAGTGTTTGGTTCCTGGCCCGAACACTCCTATCCCAGTACCTTCTATTGCTTTTGAGCCGTCTGTGTACCATTGAATGGCATTCTTTTCAACTCTGGTAACGGTATTTGGATCCCATTCCTTCTTGTTGCTTAATTCCGTAACGAATTTCTTTGAAAAGTTATACTTTTCCATCATACGTCTTGTGGCATGTCCAGATTGTCTGATTTTTAAGAAGTGAGGAGGTGGTTTTTTTTAATGATTCCCTCTCTACTTAGTCTGTATCTTGATCTTATTGCAACACTTTGTTATGTAGAGGGGCGAGGTTGAGAATCATTTCCATGGCTGCCGTTGGGCATGTTCTCATTGCTGCTGTAATGCATATACAGGCTAGTCTTTGAATTTTGGAGAGAGTTGTTAGTTATTGCAGCATTCAAATTTTTCGAGATCGAAAAGTCTCGTGGAAATCTCGAATCGCAATTCTCGATCTCATCTTAAAAAAGAAAAATTAAGTCTCGAATTCTGAGTCTCGTAAAACCTATATTTAACAATATTTTTGAATAATTTTATGTTCTATTTTTCGGAATCGTTCCAGATGCCATTATCAAAAAGTTTGTATTTTAAAAAATTCTTCTTAGCTTGTCACGTTTTCAAATTTAAAAACACATACAAAATGCTCTGTCGAAAATTGGCATTAACGTTTCAAAATCCACGCGCTTTGTTATGTTATGATATCTTTGTCGAAAAATTTCGAGGTAATCTTCAAAAATTAGTTCCCTTGTCGTATTATTATCTTTAACAGAACCATTCATCTATTTTTTTTGTGGTAACAAAAGTAACGGACCTTCGAAGTAGCCGTCAATCATATTCGCAAATCCGCTGCTGATATTGTCGCTTGTCAGATTAGTGGATATAGGCAACACCCTCGACAAAAGCTAGCAGATAAAATATTTTGTACTTTCTGTATGTTTGTGTTACCAACTTGGCGAAATCGGCTTAAATAAGTATGATTTGTTCCGTTCTTATTTGTCACGACCAAAATAATTTTAGCAAAAGATATACTGATCGATATATAGCCAAATGCAGTCTTATCATGCGGGTCATACGATTCAACAAAGACATACTCACCAATTTTGTTTTCTTCTATTGCGTTTAATCATAACTTCCAAATAAAATCCGTAAATTGAATAAGACAAACTTATACAATTTTGATGGGGGTAAAAGGATATGTATTTAGTTTTCATCGATTCTAAAAAGTCTTTCACCAGCGAAGTATTTATTTAAATGCCAGTTACGGACTTTGCCAATTCAAAGCCACAATATGAATAATAAGAAGCAATTTTACGGCTTTTTACATCCTCAAGAAAAGAGAAATGGTACTTAATCTGATGGATTATTTCGAGAATGAATGAAAAAGTGGAAATTCGTCAACCAGTGTGTAGGAAACATCAAGCATCATTATTTTCTCCGGGTATACTTGTAATTTCACATTTTGGTAACCTCTGTGTCTTCTGGTTTGATACATATGGTTAGTGCCCTTTGAACATAAAACTTCTGCAATCAATTCTGGACAAACTTCAACATTTATATCTTTCCCTTTCTGTCCAACGTCCCATGTTGGCGTTTTTTAATTTTTAAGTTTTTATATTACTTGCTGCACTTTACAGAGTATAGCGCGAAAAGTTATATTTTAACTATATAAGAATGAAATAACTATCTCGTTGCCGATTCCAAACAAATTGGTTTAAAAATTGCAGATTTCAATTGTGCATGTTGGAGGCTAAGTTTAAAACACCCTGTATGAAATATCAATGAGTTGGATGTTATGGAGTCAACGGGCAAGAGCTTGTTGTTCACTGGTTAAAATTTCAAGTCCCCAGCTTCATTATTGATGAAGATATCGTTATTCAATGTAGAAAATTCAAAATTATGAAAAAAATCGAAATGAAATATCTCGAAAATACTTCATTTTTAGTATAGGATATTGTGCACATATTGTATCTAAAATTTTCTGCAGAATTCGAACATAAAATAAAAAATATTAGGTTCTTTTTAAAATAATAAAGTTGACGACTTCTTCCCAATTTCAGGACAACATTATATTTGAACTCAGCGTCATCCAAGATCTACAGATTCTTAACATAACTGTATCCATTATTTTTGATTAATTAATTCGCGCCACACCCTGCATATCTTCATTACCTCATACTCATTAAATTGTTCGAATAAATACATGATCCCCTTTCTATGGCTCTTTATACCAATTTTTAAATGGTCGTCCACCTTTCATATACTATACATTAACAGGAATTAACACGTAATATACAAATGAGTCTTTAAGACCCAGCATACACTAAATACCCCCTATAATTCCGAAGGGTTTGTAAAGGACTTAACGAAAATATGTTGTCTAGGAATCCCTTTCAAGTTATTGAATATTTATAGTCTCAAGTCCGGTGCACATCTAGTTTTGTATATATATTCGGATCATGGGTAACCGTGATAAAAATTAGGTATATATATAGTTCATATAATAACCTTCTTGGTGTGCGTCATCGTTTGTGACGTATATCCGGGTTTTGGGTGTGTCGTTTATTTCATATAGCTAACCTGAAATCATTAGAAAAATATGTAAGACACATTGCCGCTACGAAAGGTACGTTTGCATCGCATTTTGAATGCTGTATTTTCTCCCGATTGATAGGTCGCGCTTACGCTTAATCTAAATAATTAAAAAAAAAACAGCTCCTCATTTCTTAGAGAAATCAGACAACCTGGGACATGCCACAAGACGGTATGATGAAAAAGTATAACTTTTCAAAGAAATTCGTTACGGAATTAAGTAGCAAGAAGCAATGGGATTACCACTACCATTCCCAGACTTGGAAAGAATGCCATTCAATGGTACATAGACGGCTCAAAAGCAATAGAAGGAACTGGGATAGAAGTGTTCGGGACAGGAACCAAACACTCTGAAAGCTTGGGAAAAACCCCAAGTATCTTTCAAGCGGAAATCCACGCCATAAGAAAGTGCGCCCAGTTCAATATTGATGAAATATACAGAAGACAGAGGATTATCATAATGTCGGATAGTCAAGCAGCCATTAAAGCACTGAGCTCTTGTGTAATCAGTTCCAAAATGGTGTGGGAATGCCTAGACAAACTCAATGAACTAGGCGAGAACAATATAGTCACCTTACTATGGATTCCAGGACAAACTGGATTAGAAGGGAATGAAAGTAGGGCTTAAAAAATCAAAGACTCCCCTGGGTTACTACAATCTGTTCAGAGCAAATGAATGCATATGTCAAAGTAAAACTGCGCTAAGAGTTTAAACAGGGATCCTAACTGGACATTGTCGCCTGAATAGGCACCTGAAAAAGCTCAAAATAGTGGAGCAAGAAGAATACAGATTTTGTGGCATGGAAGAAGAAACCTCCATCCACATACTTTCCAACTGCACAGTACTTCAGAATCCCAGAGCACAGCACCTGGGAGATTACTGGATAGAGGAGGAACATTTACCTAAGTTGAAGCCTGCAGATATCCTAAAATTCCTCCGGGAAGAAGCCTGCAGATATCCTAAAATTCCTCCGGGAAATAGGACTAAAGGAACTACTAGTTTCTGAGATTCTCCTCAGAAATTAAGTAGAAATAAGGGGACACAATTAATAGATCTTTTAGGTCTCAGTCACCCCAAAATACATACATACATAAATACGCTTAATTCAAACATCAACTAATCAAATTTTTCAAGTCAAAGATAAGGGTTAACGTTTGTAATAAATTTAAGCGGTTAATTATTGTGATATTTCGAATAGGATTAATCACAGACCTGCTTTTTTTTCATTTCTTGCAACGTAATGCCTCACAGGCACTCAGCTTCTACTTTTTTTGTTATATTTTTTTTCATTTTATTCGATCTCTTGCAATCCTTTTCAGTCCTCTTTTTCTAACTGTTACCAGTTTTCTTTAACAGCATCCATCCATTTCTACCTAGGTCGTCCCTTTTCTCTCGTACCTTCTCCACCACCAAGAAGCATTTTCTTCGCGTACCTACCTTTCGTCATCCACTTATAACTATCGAAGCTGCTGTGCTTGAATTTCACTTGTAACGCATTGTGCCTTATACATGTCTTGGATTTGTTTGTTGATTCTTCTTCTCCACTACCTCGCATCCTCAATTTCTTCCTAAGGCCATACTGTCCCGACTTATTTTCCATATTTCTAAAGATTTGTTCCAGTTTAGTGTTTTTGGAACTTTAGTTCTTTACGCCAGGTTATGTTTGAGCGACCAGGGGTCGCGACGCGAAAGATCTGACCGTTACGCGTTACGTTACGCTACGTTATGTTACATTGCTTCGTTATGTGCCTTGCTTTTGCGTGCTTGTGCCTCCTTAGTCCCTCTCTCGTTTACGAAGCAGCGATTCATAATAATAAATATGCTCCTGCCGGGATTCGAACCCGGGCCGCCTGCGTGCAATGCGAGCATTCTAACCACTGAACCACCGATGCTATATTGAAATTCTATGCAAAGGTGGTATTCGCAGTGCTAGTGATCTACTTGAATTTGTTCGGATAAATTTTTACTATTATTTCCATTTTAAATTTTTTTGCGCGATTAAGGGGTCTAGCTACTTTTCGAAATACAGGGTGTTGAAATTTTATAATTCGATAACTTTAAAATGGATGGATAAATTGATTTGACATTTGGCAGGTAGTTTTTAAATGTAAAAGGGCATATTTTGAAAGAAATTGTAGTTTGTGCAACTAGTGTGGATATGATGGCCATACCGCACGAGGACGTTCAATCGTTCAAGTGCGATATGGACAATCCACACGAGTCGAGCAGCATATTTTTTCTATGACCCACTTAGGAAAAAATCTAGAAAATAAAAATTTCTGTAAACTGTAATATAACTTCAAATAAAAAATTTAACAATTCAATTTTATGTTTTCACTAATTTTGTGGTAAACGAATGTCCAATTTGTATATTGCTACGGTTTCCTTTTTTAAATATACGATGCTGTTATAAGTAGATGTTGCCAGTCGGACTCCCTCATGGAGGGTACCGTACCATTATCTATAATAATGAATATTCTGCTAAATATTTCAAACGTCTACCTGTTGTCGTTATTAATATCAAGCAGAATGATTATTTAAAAATAAAATTAACAATAAAAAAAATTCCTCGAGTTTTAATTTTTAAATTAAAACGTTTGTTTTTAAAAATTTATTTATAAATTAATATACAGGTTGTACTACAACAAATACAAATATTAAATAACTTAAATACCGAACTAACAATATATCTGGTAGAAATCAACGTTAGAAGTCCCTGTAAATGTGAATTGAAACCTATTTATAATCTTCTTTAAACAATGGCACTGTTCTAGTTTGTTTACTACTTTTTTGTTGACTCTGCTAGTCTGGATACTTAACTC
>CAJUYG010000196.1:436728-447342 GCA_910591675.1 Galerucella calmariensis
CTCAACAACGAGAAAGAGGAATTAACGACCAACAAAAATCTCGTTGACTAAAAATAAATACGTCGAAACGGCCCTAATGAAGTCACGACGCCGACGTCGTCAACTGGTAGAAAAGAGGGGAAATGTGACAGAAGACACTTGTCTGGTGTTAGATGTTACTCCTTGTTTTACAGAGCCGGAGTTGAAAAAAACCTTACATGAATAAATACGTCTCTTTTATCTATGAGAAGAATATTTTTCGAAATAGATCTAAGTGGAAGTGAAGTTAAAACTGTCTAGAAAATGAAGATATGGAAAAAACGGTCCTAATAAATAATCGCCTTTACTACCAATCAAAACATTGACATGTGGACCACAGGTCAATGTTTTGATTGGTAGTAGAGGCGATTATTTAATAGCCAATAAAACGCTCTACAAAAAATACCCCATAAAATTTTATCATGAACTTAATTGAAGCGTCAAAAAGTTGAAAAAATGTCAAAATTTATTACTAATTTAACTTTAACCTTGAATAATTTCTTTGTAGAGCGTCAAATTTACTACAATAATATATGTCAGTCATTCCGCAGTATTGCTTCCTACGTGAGTTATAAAATTCCAAAGCATAAGACAATTATTTTGTTCCCATGTTATTTAAATGGCTGTGGATATAACGGAAATTCATAATACCATGTCTTGACGAGTAATTTTTCTGGTGCTTACTTATTTGTGGATAAATAACCCAATAACAATATTCCTTTTGACTTCAAGTCATAATTGGGTTTCATAATAGTCAAAACAATGTAAAGCTGATATTAATCTGGCCTTTATGGCGGTAAAGTTTACTTGATAACGGGACTTAACCTCAACAAAACAAATTGTCTTTTCACAATCTAGACGAAACTATTTCTATAAGATTCCATGCAGTCAATAATGCCTTATTTTCACCAATTCTAACAAACTAAGTAGTCAGTATAATGAAATAGTATATTATACAGCAAGGTGGTGAAGACTATTATTATTGACCGAGCACCAAGATTATCTCGCGAGTGGCTTTGCCACTTTTCCATCTACTATCCACTATTAGCCAAATTTGAGACAAAAATTGAAAATAATTCACAAACGCACCACGAGAAGCGTTTACTCCGTCGTCTGACTGACAAGTACACTGTCAGTTTTCAATATATTATGAACGTACTCGTTATGTCATCAGTCTTTTATGTTTGAGCGCGAATTTTGAACTAATGGCATCTTTATTCAAATAATTTTATCTTGATAGGCAGTAAATATGTTAAAGAGAACCTCCTGGGTATACAAAATTATGTTCCACAAGTTTTTGTTGAACTACCCACTATCCCTGAATTCTCAAAATATTTGAATTGGTTCATTATTGACCTATAATAGTTATTAACCACTAACAGAAAAATTCAACTTCTCAGTTGGCAAGAAGAATCAGTAATTGTCTACTTCACAGCTAGTAGTGAAAAAACAGACTTTCACTCAAAGCCCTAAGCCAAATTAGTTTAGGTATATCACTCTGACATCTTGTAATAATCCCAAGTTTCAGAGATACAATACAATTAAGAACAAGACATAAAATAATAAGAAGCACTTCAAATAAAGAAAAATATTTATAAAACTAAATTCATTTTACTAAAAGGACACTTTACCTAAAAGCGTCCTTTTCATAAAGTCGACTTTACAAACATATTATGAAGCCGGCACCAAACATGTCCTTTCTTATTAGTTTTGGAAGTCAGTAGCGTCTCTAATACTAGTCTTACATTACAACATTTTTATAAAAATTGCTAGACATTTTTGAATAATAATTGCACATGCGTTCCGGCCATTTTCGCTGCAGCTTTCAGGCTTGAAAAACATAGAAATGTCTCTAATTTTCAAGGTTATTCACGTGCAACTTTACGTATTTTTAGTGATTTTAGATTTTGACAACATAATTATTGTGTTGGTTATAAAAAATAGAGGAAGAATCATAACCATTCTTCAAATTTTTTATATTAATATTTTGTTTTGGTTGTAAACTATCTAATTTCTTAAATTATCTCTCGGAGATTTGTGGTAGTGTTGGAAATATCTACATTGGAAATGGCGAAAAAAATTTCTAATGTGCCAATAATAATGTCAAATGTCAAAAAATCTTTGAAAGTTGCAACAAATAAGGCTCAAATGTAAGAAGACTGGATTTTAATTTAGCACTTATAATTAATATTGCCTGCAATAAAGTTGCTGCAAAAAGGCTGTAATGTAAGACTGGTATAAGGAAAAATTATAGTTGAAATAAATTTCACTCACAAACAGAGCTCGTTAGCTCGTTTATGACAAAAAATTCAACGTCCTGTATCTCATTAACAGAACGCGCTAACAATTCCCTCAGTAAATTTAACTACCATATGAAATAATAGTAAATTGAACCCTAAAATCTTCTTCTTATACCTTTTCCACCTAATACTAATAAATATTTTTATTTAAATTTGAGAAGGTACGGTCCTGTTCATATCTGCTTTTTCAGTTGACACTGGCGCCACAACTTCGACTATCTAAACAACACCGATAACATCCCCTGTCTCAATCTTGTCAAAGATTTTTCTTTTTTTTTATTATTTGCTTAATATTTCTAGTTAAGACTATAAGAGATGAGATTAAAGTTGGGAGGTAGGTAGAGGTAGCGTGACTATGTTTATAAGAGTCAATTACCGACCTCCTTTTTTCTGTCTGTGTGTAATATAACGACTTTGAAAACGTCAGTTTGTAGGAGGTTTATTCTAGATCAAAGATAAAGATTTGGTTTTACAAGTGTTTGTCGATAAATATTAGATTGGTTAGTTTTCCAAATTTTTTTTCTCGATGTTTTTACCTAAAATGATTTTAAATTAGAATAGGGCGTTAAGCTATTATTATTAGATTAGATTATTAGATCGTTAATTTTAAGGAAACATATTACGTCTTACCCTATTTTATCAGATTCAATAGTTTTGTTTTGCTTTTACCCCCATTTTTAAAATTCGCCTTCTAGAGTTTGACGTCACTAGTATAAGTTGAAGCTAGTCACATATTTTTATCATGGAACAAAATAATCATAAAAAAGAGTAATCACCAAATTCAAGAAGAAAAGAAGAATCTTGGGTTAAAGTGACAATGCGAGTTGTCTGCATTGACATGTGGTTTCATTTTGGTTGACTTACATTTTTTATCAGTTCGAGTTTAAGTTTTATGTGTTTTATTTATAAAATGCTTGAAATTAGAATTAAACCCAAAGTGATAGATGTCAGATGTCAACATTTTTGACCTGAACAAGATCAAACATCCCAACGAAGAAGAAAAAAGAAGAAGCTAGAACATGGAACAACAAAGCAAGACTATCGACAACATCTAAACTAGTGCGTATCTGAATTATTAGTTGCATAACTTCAGTAAACTATTGTTTTCATTTTTTTCTGTGAACCTAAAGACTCTATTTAAGAGTGCTTTCAGACGAGACACTTTATATGTCCGGCTACTAGTGTCTGAAAAGAATATTCAGCCACATAGCCACGCGGTTCTTTTCAGACACTAGTGGCCGGACACAAAGTGTCTCTCAGAGAGCGCTCTGATAGTATTTTATACACCAAGGTACACTAATGGCATTTTTATTCAAATAATTTTATCTTGACAGGTAATTTCAAGCAGCTAATATGTTAAAGACAATCTCCTAGGTATACAAAATTATGTTGCACAAGTTTTTGTTGAATTACTATCCCAGATTTCTCAAAATATTTAAATTTGTCCATTATTGACCTAGGTTGATAATAGAAAAAATTATTAACCGCCAATAGAGAAATTCAACTTCTCAGTTGGCAAGGAGAAGCAATAATTGTCAACTACACAGCTAGCAGTGTAAAATAGTATATTATTAAACGAGCAATTTATGATAGCCATAATTCACGATGGGCGACGTTTGCGTCGCGAGCCGCAGGCGAGGGGCGCAAGTGAATTATGGCCATAAATTGCCATACATTGCGAGTAGAATACTATACTTTGTCCACGACACTTAATTTATTTATTAATAAATAAAAGTCAGTAGCGATTTGGCATATTACTAACCTCAAAATGTTGTGGCATCTACTTCAAATAATTTGACATATATAGTGATGGGCGATACTGTAGAAAGTATCAATACAACGTACCGTTATAAATATATTGTTTTAAAATACTTAATATTAGAAAATATCGTTATGAAAAGTATCAATACTAAAAATTACAATATTTTATAGATACGATATATGTCAGAAACAAATTTTCTGAACAAAATACACAGGTTTAATAGTTTATTTCATATTGTACCCCCATCTCTAGTCGTGAATTATGAACCATAATCCACTACAGTGTATTATGAACCATAATACACTACAGTGTATTATGAACCATAATTCACGACAGTTGATATATGGATACCATATACCATTAGTTAGGAGGTGAACTATTGACTTATTATTAGGTGGTCGTGGACAAAATAATTTTATTAGGTAGGTACTATTACGCCATAAGTCCGGTAATTAAAGTATTACAGTACGAATGATATGTTTAAGGACGATGCGACGAAGAATCCGAGTCCTGAATATCGAAATGAGTCGCACTACCATTTCTACACAACAATGATGTAAATATGCATGCGTGAATAAATTAAAAATCCGCGTTTTTTCGGCTCTTCTTGTAATAGCTCACTTACCGGTCTTAAAATGGATTCAGTAAACTAAATGTTCCAGAGTATATGATATAAAATAGCTAGATACAAACTAACAACATTTTTTTGTTGTAGATTTTCGCAATTTCAAATTTTAAAACTTTTTCCAACTTAAAATACAATAAAATAAGTAGGTATATAGGTACCTAAGTATTTTCTGTTGAAGTGGGTAGGTACTTAAAAAAAAATAAAAAAAAATTTTCCCCTGACCCTAAGACTTCAACTTTAACAATTTAATTAATGAATCCACCTCACAATATCCATAATATTGATAAACTATTAAAAATAATAAAATATTAGAAATATTAAAAAGCGCCGCCGCGTAATAACAATAATAATAATAAAATATAAACAACAAAAATTCCAACAAATTACATTAAAAATAGAGTCTGTCATTGAAACAGTAATGAAAATGAAGTGGGGTCAAATAAAAAATGAAGATTCAATGAAGGTTCACGTGGAAAATCGTATGTGTCTTTGTGGAAAATATGCAGATACAAAAAAAGTTTCGAATAAAATATGAAGATTACGCCACAATCTTCGAAGTAGGTACGATATGTTACCTGTATAAAACAATTTTTAAATTTATTAATGTTAATCAGAGGAATTTGGTAAAAAAAAGACTTTTTAGTAGAGGTTTACGTGGAAAATCGATGATAATACATTAAAAATTTTTTTTTTTGTTAATTTGGACTATTTGGAGATAGGTACCCAATTTTAGAACACTTTTATTATGAATTTTTTTTTCTAAATGCCATTGTTTACTTACTATCGTAAAATAAAAAACATGATAATTGATGTTCAAAAATACTACTATGGTTGAAATAATACCCTTCTTGGTGTGCGTCATCGATTGTTAATGTCTTTCTAACACATTACGTAGGAAGAAATGGAAAAAAGGCAGGTCTGTAATTAATCCTAATCAAAATATCACAATAATGAACTGTTTAAGTGTATTACAAACGTTAACCCTAATCTTTGACTTACAAAAATTTGATTGGTTGATGTTTAGATTACGCTCAAGCTTAACCTATCAGTCGAGAGTTTAAAATACTATGAAGGCGTTACTTTCGTAGCGGCAATAAATCTTAGGTACGTCTTTTTCTACTGTCACACTGACAGCTCTTGACAGGTCTGTACTTTGTTGTTTACGGTCAATTATTATTTATGGAAAGTGAATATTAATCTTATTGTTTTATTTATATGAATAATACAAAAATATGCATGAATACACGGAAAAACATCAGTATTCTGAAAGTTTTCAAGTATTTTCAGTTAGAAAAAGAAGCTGGTAATTATTAATTGCAAAGCCTTTTCGAATTTGGCTAAATACAATCCTGATGATCTTATTTATCAAATTTAAGGTTAGCTATATGTCAAAATAGCAAATAAAATAAGCGACATGCCGAAAACCCGGATGTACGTCATAATCGATGACGCACACCAAGAAGGGTACCTATTATTTTAACTATAGCAAAATTTCGTATAGGTATTTTGAAAAGTGATGCAGATACCTACAAAGAAAATGTTCAGACAAATTTTGTAGATAAATGTAGGTATTAGATACAATTTTTGATTCAAACATTATCCTGTAATTTCATTATTTAAACAATTAAAGTGAAAAAACAAAAATTTACTCAACGATTTTCCGAAAAATTACATGCCTAAAAATTACATGCCTAGCATCGTAAAGTTTTTCTCATGTTAATCACAACTCTTTTAAATACTCAATTTTATATTTTCAAGTTTTTTGTATTTTTTGCAACATTTTACGGATATTTTGTGTACTTTAACTAGGCTAATAGGTATATTGATTCAAACTCCAAACAATAATAAAAAATTAATTTCCGTTTTTCATCTATCTACCTATGTGTTTAGGCGCATATTCGCGACCACCCGCCGTAAGCAAGTACTAATGAAGATATCGACCCAGAAACAAGACTTAAAAGGCGTATCTTGGAAAGTTATCATGGTGACAGAGGTACGCAGAATAGACGACCACTTTAAGTATCACCTTTAGTTAGGTATATGGTACAAAAGGCATTCAGAGACGCGTCACGTATCAAAGTGACACTGACTCCACCCACCGATGAGCGTAAACCCCTCCACTTCGCAGCGTATTGGCGATCGCCCGGCCTAGTCTCCGTGGTAACAGCCTTACCGGGGCCAATAGCCGATGTAGGTCTACACACAAACTCAGTCTGATTGTAACATCTAAACATACAGTTTCTGACACGTCTTTTGTTGATGGTTACCTGATTTTATTGTGTATGAACACGTTTTTTTGTTCAAGACAGTGATGAGTAGTTCTAAGTAGTGTATGAAGCTGGCAACCCATATGGCGTTGGGTTTGAGCGCCGGGCTGAGTGGGCCTGGATCGGGAGGTCATTCGGAAACATCTTCTTCTCCAGGTATTAGTGTTCCTATACCAGTCGTAGCGGCGCCAATACTACCAAATCCGATGTTCGCTTTGCCCACACTCAATTTTACCGTATCTCAAGTAGCAGCAGTTTGTGAAACTTTAGAAGAAAGTGGTGATATTGAGAGACTCGCGAGATTTTTGTGGTCGCTGCCAGTAGCACACCCCAATATAAGTGAGCTAAATAAAAACGAAGCGGTGTTACGGGCCAGAGCTATAGTATCCTTTCACAGTGGCAATTTTAGAGAACTCTATACGATTTTAGAGTCACATAAATTCACCAAAGGTTCGCACATGAAACTCCAAGCCATGTGGCTGGAGGCGCATTATCAAGAGGCGGAAAAGTTACGCGGCAGAGCTCTAGGGCCCGTGGATAAATATCGAGTGCGTAAAAAATTTCCATTGCCCCGAACTATTTGGGACGGTGAACAAAAGACGCATTGTTTTAAAGAAAGGACTAGAAGTTTGTTGCGCGAATGGTATTTGCAGGATCCGTATCCTAATCCTACGAAGAAAAGGGAATTGGCTCAAGCTACCGGTCTCACGCCTACGCAAGTTGGGAACTGGTTTAAAAATAGGAGGCAGAGAGATAGAGCTGCTGCAGCTAAAAACAGGTTAGAAAAATTCATTTTTAAAAACTATTTATTTTCTTGAGCGTAATTATAAGAAAAACTTATTGAAGATTGCTTGTAAAAGTTTCCAGACCTTTTGGAACTTTTAAAGAGTTATATGAATTGTTTTTGATGGTAGATTTAACAGAAATCTTTTCAATATTGTTATTTTCAACAGAGACTAAGATTTTCTTGAGGTTCATTCATATTTTGAATGCAATTAAAAGCGTAAAAAGAGGGATAGAGCTAAGATTATTGATTTAATTTGCAAAAAGTAATATCCGTTTTGGATATTTACCTATAATAATAATGTACAAACTACAGAAACAAGAGTTGATTTTGTGCTATGAATCGGTTGTAAATAGTTTAAGCCCAATCATAAAAGACGAAAAATCAAAGAAAGTGCTTTAATACAACTAAATGCAGATAAATGTGTAGCTAGTATTTCAGCCGAATGTAGTCAAATTTGGTTACCAATGTTAGAAAGAGAAATTTCCAATAATCAATTACCTGCGTTATCAGGATAGCATCATAAGTTTTTATCCAGGTTTTCTTATGATTTATCATTGGAATAGTTGTTAATCAATACACAAAATCACCAAACTGAGTGATACATATTTTAAAAACTAAAATAATCATACGCAAAAAGTAACATCAAACGCGTTTTATTAACATTTCCAAATTAAGCGGAAAAAAGCGCTATCCCAATAAAAACCGTTCCTGGAACGTGCACTTCACTGGATTCCATTTCTAGTAGACTATCATATCGTTAGAATGTCATGAAATGAAATATTTTATTTCACATTTTACCAGAGATGTGATCTACTATGAATGGACCTTTTAATAAAATTTGACAACAAAGTTTTGTAGTCTTAAACTTCAAGTTGTCTAGTTGTCAATTTTTTTTCGTTCTCTAAAATAGGGACCAAAAATAATTTCATTACTAGTTACCTAATCTTGACAACGGTAGCTGGAACGCTACCGAAACGTCGAAATAAAAAAACTTTATTGTGGTTTGATTTCCAAAAAATAAGAGAAAAAAGAATAAGTAATGCCACAAGGAACTTACAGAAGATAAGCCATTTTAGTTTGGAATAATATAATGTGTTTTGCCAACTAATTTAGTTCTTTCTACCATTTTTCCATCAGTCTGGATGTTACCTTGCTGATTTAAAGTTTCTCCGCCTGAAACAGAGAGGCTCTCCTATATACTATATACTATATATATACTATATATATCTTGTATTACTGTATCTCTTCCTCAGTCTTTGACCCGTCTGTATACCTCTGGGAAACTTCAGTTTGCCTGGATCTTCCCATTCCCATTTTGTGAGGTATCTCTATATACCTCATAATTAGGGCTGGGAAGAAGTTTAGTTGCCATATAGTCCGTTTTCATACCTAAAATGGCTCACTTACGATGTCCTCAATGGATATGTGTCCTGATCTAACTGTTTTGTAGCTCAGGCTATTCTGTAGCCTAAAGACTTGGTTGTCTAGCAGTTATACGTTTGAATAATCATCATAGGTATTATTATACTTATACTGTTGGAACATTTGACGTGGCTACTTTGTCTGAAAGATAATGGATCAGTGAAGGTGTGAGTCCCAATGGAGATTAGAGTATCTGTGAATCCATAGGATAGAATTTGGTACATATCTTTGAGATTGGATGAGAATTAGGAAAGAAAAAACCAATTTATTTATTCAAATTATGAAATTCTTACATTCCAGTTTTCTTTCTAATGATTGCAGTGCCTTTTTAGATAAAACAAAACTAGATATCTCTCATTTTTATTAAGCTTGTTAAAAGTTTTTTCGTTTCTGTTAGGTACCATCGAAAATACTGTTTTTCAAATCGTTAATAACTTCAACTATATCATTAATAAAAGTATAGTTACCACAATGAGCCTCAATTAAAATATTATTTCCTCAAGTGAGTTGAAAATTAATGTAGATATTCGATACCTGTCGAACGTGTGTAGTAGTGTAAAATAATGGGAACAGAATGACTCGATTAATACGTTTTTAATTGCTCTAATTTCTCGGAAAAAATTCGTTTATACCGGCAATCGGTTTTCAAGAACGATATTTTCGTTATTAATGGCATATTTCCGGTAAATATTGATAATATTGTAAAATTCCAATTCTTATTAAAAATATTTTCTAGATATTACTATTATAAAAACATGTTGTCTACTGAATGTTCATTTAGTAGACCCACACAAGTTTGTTTTTGATTGGACTTGCTTTTAGAGACCGTTAAAACCACTGGAATAAATGAAAGATAATCAAAACGATGATATAATATTTTATTAGACATTGAATTCTATTTTAAATGATACTAAGTTTGTCAAAACTCATGAAGCAGATCAAAACTTATTGAGTCAGCTTTCCCACTAGCTCCTACCATTTATTTTACAAGATAGAGGAAAAAGTAGGTACTGTAGCAAAGTTTGGTAAAATGATTTAATGATTACGAATTTTGAAATTTTGTGGTACTAAATAGTACATTTATTATATAAAAATGATGTTTTTGGGTTATTGTTCTTAACTACGCTCTCCAACGGTGAAATCTTTGTAGCATTTCCCATATTTTCCACTTCCATCTCAGAAGCTTCGTGTATTCTATACAGTCCACTAGTTCAACTGGAAATATTTTAAGAAGTGTGTTTCAAAGTAGGTACTTCCGTCGGAATCCTTACAGAAATGTGTGTAGGTTTCATCTCGAATCTCCCATTTTCTGATCATAGGTTCGTTTATCACATTTTGTGTAGAAGTTTCCTCAAGGTACAGGTCTTAAGGTGGATTCATGCAAGAAAAAATTGAAACTAATATTAATTTAAAACTAAAACTAAGAAGAT